>JABUQX010119466.1:27500-30025 GCA_015478945.1 Trachelipus rathkii | reverse complement strand
ATATATATATATATATATAGTTGTTTTTATATATACATATTATTATATATATATATATATATATGATATTATTGGTTAAGAGTTAAGTAAAGGCTGGTTGCTATATACATATGTTACTGTTGGAGCAGTGCTATATATATGGGAAGGCTGGTTGGAGCGTTGGTTATATAAACAGTGAAGAAAGGCTGCTATGCTGAGTTGAAGTGGCTATGCTGGTTGGTTACATATATTGTTGTATATATAGTGCTGGAATATATATATGGTTATTGGCTATATATATATATATATATTATATATATATATATATATATATTACTATATATATATATTAAAATATATATATATAAAGTATGATATATATATACATATATATTTATATGAAGGAATACATAATCTGAATTTCGTTTTCACAGTGTTTAAGATTTTGATTTTTTTATTGCTTTGGCCCTTGAACCTTAAATTTAGGTTTTAATTAAATCAATTTTTACTTACTTTTTTTTATTCGTGTATTTGTATGGGTGTAAAAGAGCGGTTAGTGTTTTTAACTTTAAGATTTTTCATATTTACATATTTACTGTAAATACGATTTAACTTTTACTTTTTATGGTTTTAAATTTAGGTTTTAGTGTGTGAATAATTTAAACCTGAGGAACGTTTGTCTTGTTTTTTTTTTTTTGTCTGTTGTTTGTTTTGTGGTTGCTATGCATGTAAGGTGGCAGATTTGCACAGGCGCGCGGGCTTAATATCGACTTTACTAACATCCGTGGCTTGCAATTCAACTCTGCATCCGTGGAATACCACCTCTTTAACTCTAAACCCTAATTTTATGCTCCTGTCTGAGACCCAGATGGCTAGGAATTCATCCTCTAACTCGTTTAATATGTCCAACTATAACTTATTTCATAATTTCCATCTGAAGGGTGGAGTATGTGCCTAAACATAAACACTACTGTAACACGTCTCGAGAATCTCGAATCTCCTAACTTCGATGTTCTGTGGCTTAAAAATCTTTCTTCCTTCTACTATAATAATCTTGTGCTTCTGCTACTGTTCTCCTAACAGAACAGATTTTCACGCCTTTTTTGAATATCTTACTACTTCTCACGAGACTGTTATATCTTCTCACCCAAACACTGAGGTCCTCTATTTATGGGACATCAATGTACACAACACTGAATTGTTGGGGTCCTCTCATACTGATTTAGGTGAGGAGGAGGCCGAATCATTCAGCATTCTCAACGACCTGAGCAACAAATTAAAGAACCCACACACATTCCGGATCGTCCCAACCAATTCTTGAACACACTTGACCTATTTTTCCCCACTAGTCCTTCTCTCTATAAATACACCACCCTTGCTCCTATTAGTAAATCTGACCACAACCTTATATCTCTTAATTTTTAATACTTTCTCAACAGTTCCTATCCCTGCCCCACGCGCGCTTTTTCTTTCTGGCAATCTTTTAATCGGGCCGATTGGGTTGCCTAACGTCGCTTCTACGCTAACTATAATTGGAATGACTGCTTTGCCTCTGGTGACGCTTCGGCTTCTGCCATCAAGGTGGGAACTGTAATCGTTGATGGGATGAGCAGGTTCATTCCTTCTCGACTAAATCTTTCTCTCCCTCATAATCCATGGTTCGTCTGTGCTTGTTCTCTGTGGCCATTTAGGCTGAGACAGTGCGTACTGGGAATGGAAAATTTCTGCGTTCTCCTCTATCACTCTTGCTAATTTTCATTCAGCTGTGAAATCGTTGCAGGGATGGGATACTCTGACGAGCAAAGCGCGCTTCATCAAATGAAAAGCGCTAAATCTCTAGGCCCTCCTACTGAAAATCTTTCAGGTCCCGGCCAACATCTCTCTAACAACTTCTTAAATCATTCTCTTTCCTCCTCTTATTCGATCTGACGGTTCTGCTGCTAATTCTCCCAACTGAAAAGGCCAATCTCTTTGGTATCCTATTTTCCTCTTAACTCAACCCCCTGGACGATTCTGGCATTCTCATCATCCTCCTTCTCCTCTCTCAGGTGTCCTATGCCTTTGTCTGTGATTATATTTAATTGAGTGCACAAACTTCTTGATATCTATGAACGTTAGAAGGCGGGTGGACCGGATGGCGTTCCTCCTCGAATTTTGAGGGAATGTGCCCCGTGCTGACCCCGCCCCTCGTTCAACTATATATTCTATGTCTCAAAACTAACACTTTCCTCAGTGTTGGAAGCGGCGCACATGTCCAACACATTCTTCAACTCATTTCAATTCTGCTCCTTTTACTTCTAGAATTGCCTCGTCTTAATCTTCCGACTTATTCTCGCTGATCTGGATAGGTTTTCCGGGGTCGCTTCAACCTTGTGAAATTTAATTCTTTTAAAAACTCAACTTCTACAAATCTCCATCTCTAAACACCTACCAACTTTCCTATCTTCGACGGTTCTCTCGTCTCTCCTGCTGACAATATAAACATCCTTGGCCTTTAACATAAACAAAAATGTCTTGGAAACCCTCACATCACAATCGGTTGCTAG
>JABUQX010119466.1:0-25000 GCA_015478945.1 Trachelipus rathkii | reverse complement strand
AGATGATGAAGTTACTGGGAGTGTCAGAAACAATATAAAAGCTGTACACACGTCTGGAATACTACAAGACAACATATTATTTTCAATCAACAAATATTCTGCCTCTTGTATATTTTTGTCATATTTCTTTTCTTTATTTCACTTGCCACAACATTCCTGAAGCAGACAATTTCCGTAACTAAAGAACTTGTCACGTCGGCTTCATATTTTTTTGTAAAACTTGTCAGCAGACTCCATGAGCTCTTTATCTGTTTGTTCTGTAAGGGCTGTAGGGCTCAAAAAGCAAAACATCTGTTTCACCTTCCTCATACTCTGGTACCTCCGATTCACTTGACCTATTAGTATATCAATGGCTCTGTAAAAAACCCTCACCCTGAAATTGTGCAAAGGATCAACGAAGTCAACATCTTTAGAAAGCTCATCAAAGAAGCTTGTCACTTTGCTTTTGCGCTTAGTAGGCAATGAAGTCTCAATTTGTCAGCTTCTTGCAATTTCCTGGGCCTCTTCCACTAGCTTGTAAAATCTCTCCCCGCAACTGGTTTAGTTTGGTGACACACCTTTCTAAATGAGTGAAGCTTCACAGTTATATTAGAAGAATAGTGAGTGTTTTCAGAAGGATGTTAATACTTTCCAAATTTTCTTTGAAACACAAGCATTAAAATGAAATGAAAAGTAGACATTTGTCTTTTTAATGCTGTCCCTCAACTACTTTAGAGCTCTTTGTTGAAGTTAGGATGATTTTTGATAAACAGTTCAAAATATAAATGAAATTAACTATAAAATAGAGAGAGAGAGAGAGAGAGAGAGAGAGAGAGAGAGAGCTTTCATTATGGAGTTTTCATCGAAAAAGTGCTCATCATTCTTGCCCGCCGTGCGCCCTCTCGGCTGTGCTGCGCCTCCCGCACCGCGGGGTCTTGCGGGGCGTTATTTACGCCACTGATATATATATGTTACAGGCAGGAAGAAGAGTGGTGTACAGTAAAGAGTATGTTGTTGTTGCATATATATTATAACGTTATATACATATAAAGCGTGGCTGGGATATGCATATGCTATATTGTTATATATACATGGCGCACGTATGGTATATATGGTTGCTGGGTTGCGAATATATGTTGTTGCGCATGGGCAGCGTTGCTGTTGATATGCAGCAGGTATAAGCAGGTTGTTATATTACTGTTGCTATATATACATGTTGTTAAGTTATATATACATATTAAGGCGGCGTTGGTTACATATATATATACATATATATGAGTGAGTATTAGTACTTTACTAAAGTTTTGTTGGTATATATATGATATGCTATGTATATACATATACATACATACATATACATACATATATACATACATTATTATATATACATGCCGCCGTCATATGGTGATACATATTGTGCTCCAGGAAGGGGGCCGGCAATTCCTCTCACTGAGGAGTCCAAAGCAGCCCCCTGGGACGAAACGCCAATTCATCGCGACAACGCTCACTCTCTTCAACATCATCTAGTCTTCAGCTAATGAAGTTGGTGTTCTCAAGACAACTCCTTACCTCCCTTCATATTGGTGACCACCGGAGTGACTAGTGCCACTGGAGTGGCACAACGAACACCAGCCAGCATCCCATCTTCTCTCAAAGTTGTTCGCCGTGGTAAGACATTTCGTTGTAGAGTTTGTTTTACCACAGTTGTTCAACGCGGCATTACATCAATTCAAGTTTCTTCTGCTGGGCGCTGCTCTGTTCGGTCATCCTGTAACGCCTGTACTGTGCTTCTCACTGCAGGTGCAGACCAACTGCACGTAAGAGTACAGAGTGGTCGAAGCCTTCTCGGTGGCTTTAATGTGTGCACACCTAGCTCTCATCTGACAGCTGACCAACGTCCTTCCAGGTGCGCAGAGCGGAGTGTGCTCGCGGCATTGTCACTGGGGGGAGTTCTGTGGCGTCTGGTGGAAGGGGGCTGCGACCACCACTGAGGAGTCCAAAGCAGCCCCCCGGGACGAAACGCCAATTCATCGCGACAACGCTCACTCTCTTCAACATCAAACATCCCTCTATTGAAGGTGGTTCTCAAGACAACTACTTACCTCCCTTCAACATACACACAAGACTCATCAGCATATATATCTTTTCACTCCTTAATTAAGTACGTGATTTCTAATACCTTAGACACGACACTATCTCGATAAGGGGTTCTCGCTGCACTGTATACTTGATTTAGTTTATTCTCTTTCACTTTATTATGCAGCTAGAGGTAACATTCATGCTTTGACGTAAATCTATGTGTGTCAGAACTATATTACATAGTGAAGCGGTATATGTATATTTTTATATATATATATATATCTCGATTTCTTTAAGATACCCAAACCATCCCCATGCATTAATAACTCTAAGTTATGGTCACACTTGCCATCTAACTATAACTATATCACTACTATAACTAAAAACCCGCCGTTGACTGTTTTTCTCTGTCAATATATTATATGATACCCAACCTATCCATAAACAAATCTAACCCTTTTCTTAAATGTTGCAATCGAGTCACACTCAACAACCTCCTCTGGCAGACTATTCCGTAAATTTAACCAATTTATTACTGAATGCAATGCTTTCTCTTATATCTAAGATGGCATGTGCTTCTTTCTCTTAATTTTTTAAGAGAGAGAGAGAGAGAGAGAGAGAGAGAGAGAGTAGAGAGAGAGAGAGAGAGAGAGAGAGAGAGAGAGAGAGAGAGAGAGAGAGAGAGAGAGAGAGAGAGAAACGGGGTGAGAGTGAGATATATATATACCTATTGAATAAAGTATATATATGAGAAGATATATATGGAGAGGGAGGTGTATATATATAGAGATATATGAGAAAGTATAGGTAGGTGAGAGTGTCCATTGTCAAACCTAACCCACTACAGATTGCAAGAAAAGATATCTGAAGCACTTCTCCAATTCCTTTAGTTCTGTGAAACACCCTTCAATTGCTCTATGTTAAATACAGTGTCTACTCTAATCCATAAGTAAATATTGAAATAAAATTTATAATCTTAATTAATCAAGCAATTAATGTAAGCAATATCGAAAAAGTTATAAGTTGAAAATAAGATTCAATTATGCGACAAGTGAAATTTTTTAAAAGACTTTGGCGGGTGCCATGATTTACACCATTGAACAACTGAAAATGCGTGTAGATTAAAGAACAGAATTCGCTAATATTTTATTGATTTAAAGTTAATTTACTATAAAAAAAACTGCTAAATAATGGCACATAATAAATTATGTAGGAATTATATTTGTGTACGAGCTAATTAAACGTTTTAAAATTTAAGAGCATATCTCCAATGTTTGTTTACATCAATGGTCAAAATCCCACTCAAGATTCTTGCAGCCAAAATTTAAAGGTAGAAATTTCTATCTTTAATTTTCACTGCAGATAGCCAAAGATTGCTATAGCTGCCATTCAAGATCTCGATTTGAGGAGCAGTTCGGTTGAAGAATCTTCAAGATCTTTAAAGAATCTTTACTGTGGAACACACCCTAGGAATTTAGGGAGGGAGGGGGAGAAACAAGTCATGATTTGACAAATATATGAAAAAACCGGGAAACGCAACTAATGAGATTCTGTTTTAATGCAAAAAAAAAAAAATGAAATATATAATATATAATTATCGATCTGTCAATTATATCGGAAAAACTATCGAGTCGTATGACTCGATATTTCGATAATCGTGATAACATATCAATCGATTATTTTAATCGATATCTTTTTTCATCTTTTAGTGCTAGAGGGATGGAGCGTGGTGTTGACTGTTGCTTTAATCTTATTTGTTAATACAAATCTTATATTCTACTTATTTTATTGTTCATTTATTTATTTAATTTTTACCAATCTTCCTGTGTTCATGGAAACTCTTAATCCACATGGGTTAAAAGGACATAGTACTCCTACAGAGGTGAGTAGTAAAAGGAAACTATTCTAAGACATTAAGAATATAGAGAAAGTAAGAAGCCACATGGGCCTATCGTGACTGTCCCAGTCAACCCACTAACCAAACATGATCATGCAAATTCACAAAGCACCCTAGGGCTTGTCAAATTACTGTAACTAAAAATCCACCAATTTGCCTTAGTCAAAAACAAGAGAGATATTTATATATATATATATATATATATATATAGATGTTATATATATATATATATATATATATATATATATATATGATACAAAACCATCCACATGCATTAATAACTATAGTTATGGTCCCACATGCAGTCTAACATTAATAACTAATATAACTAAAAACCCGCCAATTTGGCTTCATCTAAATATATTATGGGTAATATACCAGAGGGTTGTCACCCCCGATTTATGGAAAATCAAGAGATACTCTGTGTGGCATATTGAAAGGTCAAATTCTAAAACAAATTGCTTATTTAAGAAAAGCCACAGCCTCAAAGTTGCTAAAATCCCATAGACTTTCAATATTGATCGATCCAGTTTAGGTCTCATTTCGGCCCTGTCGGTTATGGCAAAATTTTGTTAGGTATGTACACAGAGAAAAATCATGTAGAATTATCAAAATCTCATCATAAATCTGAACTGATGGTCTCTAAAATGAGCTACTGAAGGCATGTACTAATTTTTATTATAAGAAAGTCTATGGGGAAATTTTAAACTTGTAAGAGGCTGTAACTTTTTTTCCTAAAGAGACTGCCAATTTTCATTTTCACTATTCTTCTCATTATATCCTTTATGATTTTCAAAAAAAATTTTTTTTTTTTTTTTTTTTAATAATGTAACATTTGATGGAGCTTACAACTTTGAGAGGCTGTACCTTTTTTTCCTAAGGAGAGTGACGCCATTTTCGTTTTCACTATTTCTTCATTATTATTTTTGAGCATGTCCTGTGATTTTCATAAAAATCGGGCACACCCCTCTGGGCGTCAATACATTATATGATACCCAACCCATCCATATACGTATCCAACCCTTAAATGTTGCAATCGAGTCATACTCAACAACCTCCTGTGGCAGATGATCATTCCAAAATTTAACAACCTTATTATTGAATGGCATGCTTTTCTATATCAAGATGGCATGCTTTTCTTAATTTTCTTGGTATTATGCCCCCCTGGTCACCTGTCCATACTCTACTATGAAAAATTTATTGGTCTCGTATTAACAATAGATGTAACTATTTTGTAGACTTGTATCATGTCCCCTCTTGAGAAATCGCCTTTCTACAGAAAAAAAAAAAAACATTCCTTAACTCCTTCAGCTTCTCCTCATAGCTCTCTTACCCTCAAACCAGAAATCATCCTTTGTTGGGTGGTCCCATGTTGCACTCGGGCTTCAGCATATCTAAATCTTCTTTTTAAATAGTCTAAATCCCAGTAATGTAATGTATACTCTATTACTGGCCTTAACATAGCTATTATAAAGTTTATAACTTCCTTGCTCTTTGTAAACAACATTGCGATTTATTATACCCAGCATCTTATTAGCTTTATTTCTAACTTCCAAACACTGATTAACTACTTTCAAATAACTTCTTTAATCAAAATCTTTTTTCTGGTCCACAGACTCAAGCCATTCCCCATCATATCGTAGTTAAACTTTTATTTGAGTAACCTAGGTGAAGAACATTACACTTTTTACTATTAAAATTCATTTGCCACTTATCTGCCCACCCAAGAAGTTTATCAAGATAATTTTGAATCTTTATACATCCTTCACTATTCCTAACTGTGGTGGCCACTTTGGTATCATCTGCAAACTTAGAAACCTTGCATATAAGTCCCTGGTCTAAATCATTTATATATATGAGGAAATCAATAGTGGCCCCAGTACTGAACCCCCATGGGACACCACTCTTCACTACTTTCCCATGATGATTTATCCCATTTAGTTGTACACACTAAGCTTTGGGCTTCGCAACCACCCTTTAATCCAACCATGTACCACTCCACCTATACCATAGCAATAACTTTTCATCAGCCTTATGTGGGGACCCTTATCAAAAGCTTTGCTAAAGTCTAAATGTACAATATCAACTGGATCTCCTCGGTCAATGCAGTCAGTAATGTATTCCCATAAATTCTAAAAGGTTTGTCTGACATGACCTACCCTTTCTAAAACCATGCTGGAGTCATACACACCTTGTTATCTTCTAAATATTTATATGACCTTTCAGTAATCCCTTCCAGAACCTTACAAACCTCCGTGAGATGGCCAATCACATAATTTCCCCAAATCTTCCTTACTACCTTTCTTATAAATAGGCACAACATATGCTGTTTTCCAGTCATCTGGTACCTCACCAAATGTTATAGATTGCTTAAAATCAAATACAATTGCCTTTGCAATGCTGGTACTTTACCCTCCTCTCAGAATTCTACCATATATAACATCAGGGCCTACAGTACTTGATCAATATGATATAATATCGTTTAATATCTTTTACATCAAATTCAAATTCTGTAAGTATTTGTTACATGCATACAAAAACTATTAGTCATTTAGTTATACACACTGTTTTCTATTCCATAACCACTCTTTAATTTAACCATGTACCACTCCACCCATACCACATTGCAATAACTTCTTCATTAGCCTTATGTGGGGAACCTTGTTAAAAGCTTTGCTGAAGTCTAAATAGGCCTATATAATATTAACTGGATCTTCTCAGTCAGTGCAGTCAGTAATGTATTTATAAATTCTAAAAAAGGTTTGTCTGACTATGACCTACGTTCCTTTCTGAAAGTTCATGCTGGGAAATCATCCAATACCTTGTTATCTTCCAATTATTCTCTATATGACCTTCAGTAACTTTTCCAGAACTTTTACAAACCAGAGATGTGAAGCTAACTGGCCTATCATTTCCCAAATCTTCTTTACTACCTTTCTTATAAAAGGTAAAATATATATATATATTTGTTATATATATACAGCAGCATATATATATATATATATTATTGAGCATATTAGTTGAGCAGCAGCAGCAGAAAGAGTGAGTTGCTGGTTATATATATATATATACTGGTATATATATATATATGCTATATTATTGCTATATTATTATTATTATATATATATATATATATATTATACGGTGCTATATGGCGGTATTAAGCTATTTAGTTGCTATTATGGGTTATTATTACTGGCAATAAGGTTATGGCATATGGCTGCTAAGCAGGCTGCGGGTTGCTGGCAGGCGCATAAGGCGACGCGATATGGCAGGTGGCGCTGAAAGGCGATAGTACATATATATGTTGAAGGCTATATATATACAAGATATATACATATGTTATTATATATATGAGAGTTATGCCGTATATATATAGTTATAAATATATATATATATATATACAAATATATATAGATATATATAGCGCGATATTATGGTTACATATATATATATATATATATATATATATATATATATATATATATACCATGATATATATACCATATATATATAGTATATATATATATAAGAAAGTTATATATGATATATATATATATATACATATATATATATACATATGAAAGTTATATATATATATATTTATATATATATGGTAAAGTTAATGTTATTATTAATATATATATATATTGTTTTCCAGTCATCTGTACCTCTCAAAATGTTAGATTGCTAAAAAAATTGAATTTGGCCAGTGCTCTCGGCAATACTGGTACCACCTCCTTTCCAGGAATTCTTAACAACATATATATATATAGTTAGAGTTATATATATATATATATATATATATAGTATAAAGATATATATATATTATATATATATATATATATATATGAGGAGATATATATATATGCTGGTATATATATATATATAGTATGGTATATATATATATATATATATATATATATATATAGTGTAAAGAATATATTAAGTATATATATATATATATGTTGCTATATATATATATATATATATATATATATATATATATATATATCATCCATTGGGACCTGCAGCTTTACTTGGGGTCAATATGGTCCAGTAAATGTTTAATATCTTTTACCTCAAATTCAAATTCTGTAAGTTTATTTATTACATACATACCAGAATAAACTATTATCTAATCTTTCCTCAGTAAACATTGAAGCAAAATAAGCATTGAAAATGTTGACCTACTCTTTATCTGAACTCCCTAAATTTTTATCAATTTTAATTGTACCAATTGCCCTATTCTTACTTCTAAATTTATAAAAGCTAAAAAACTTTGGCTCATGTCCATTATCCCTGTCCAATGAAGCTCATCAATTTTTTTCCATAGTTATGTTAGCAAACAAAATGTAGACCAGTGCATATAGGGATAAGAGTTTGAACTATTTTTATATGTATTTATATATATAACTTGTTGTTTTGTTGTTTATTAAAACTATGGAAAGTGAAATAAATTATATAATAGTATAATTTGATTGCATTAAGTATGGTTATGTTACATTAAGTAAGGTTATTTAAGTTACATTAGGTAGCATAGATTTAAACTTTTTTTTAATATTTTTAGAAGGGTGAAGCTTCCTTTTATTCCACAATATAGATTTATTTTGACTCTATAGTTTTATTTTTTATTTTTGTCAAATATGTTCGGATTCATGCAATATGGATATGGATATGGACAGGGATAACAGACATGATCCAAAACTTCTTCAGGTCCTTATTACTATTCTTTACTAAATTAATTTGTGCCTTTCTTATTGACTGGTTAAGTTCATTTCTATTTTTCCTATAATTTTGTAAATCCTCCTCCCTATTACTACCCTTTAATATTTAAAACATTCTACACTATTTTTATTGATTTTCTCTTATCTCTATTCCACCAAACAGGTTCTCTTTGCCACCTTAATGGGTTTATCTCTAAAACATACTGACTGAATATTCATCAAAGCTTTGCTTTAAAATGCTCGCACATGAGAAACAGTTTTGGTCTTTAAACTTCTTTTTGTCCGAGTCAGTTATGCGTATATCTCAAAATTTGGTAAACCCATTTAGAAATCTGGACTCTTTTCCTAATTAACTTGCAATTTGGGCTCAGATATCACATTCATATTTGCAATTTGGGCTCAGATATCACATTCATATTAAATCTAATTATATTATGGTCACTAAGTCCTAAATTTTTTCCCCAGCTCTAACCTCATCCACCACAGACTCAAACAGCTATTAAGTCTAACAGTGCATCATGTCTTGTAGGTTCATGGACCATCTGGCTCAAAAAGTTATCAAACAAAATGTAGACCAGTGCATATAGGGATGAGAGTTTGAACTATTTTTTATATGTATTTATATAACTGGTTTTTTATTACCCCCACAATTGGGGTAAAAAAAAATAAAATTATGGTATTAATGTAATATACTTTATTGCATTAAGTAAGGTTATGTTACATTATGCGTTATTAAGTTACATAGTAGCTACGATTTAAACTTTCATTTAATATTATTTAGCGGTGTACCGGAACTGAAATTTTCAGTAGTCCGGCCGGAACCGAATTAGCGGTATCAGGAAAAAAATTCTGAGGTGAAGGCCATTTTAAAAAGGACCCGCTGAAGTGCCTATTAAAGAAATGAAAAATATTTCTACCACTGATGGCACTTGGGGAAAACATTGGTGTATTTAGAACAACGCTACTTCATGAACATATGGAAAATCATCATTAAAGAGAATATATCTGGAAGTCCAAAAATTTAATAGTAAAGAGTTGAGTCTCCATGGGCCTTTTCAGAACAGGGGCTGGCCACAAAGAGCAGGGTTAGATCCAAGCTACAAACAGTGAGCTTGATTAGAATTTCTCCCAAAAGATTTGGCATATCAATGACCCCAAATCACAGAAAATAATGAATTTTATCGCACTGAGAAACCAGCCATTCACAGTCACAGAAGAGAAAGACTCAGTAGAAGATGTCTACTCTTCAAACCAAAATCTATTACTCCTTAGGTAGAAAAATGATATTGGCAGAGAAAAATACTAAATCTCCCAGGGAAATTTAGATCCGCAGTATTCTCGAAGTATCCAAGGCCGATCAGATATCATTTATTACAGATATATAGAGAGCTAAATAATTCAACCACCCATTTATTTCTTTAACTGCACTCTGGCTTACCAGCAAGTTTTTTTAAACTGGAGTAAAATTACTGTAAGTGTTTCCCAGGTTCTCATTCTGGAATTAGAATCACTATGAGTTTTGAAAATTACATTAATAATTTGGAAAGTTCCTTAACATAACTGATACTGATTCTCCTTTTCATGATTGAGCTGTGATATAACATGAAACTTGGGAACTGATTTGTATATGATACAAATGTAAGTTTTTCTCTTGTTTTTATTCTCATAAACTTCAAAGGCTCAAGTGACAAAAGTTTTTACAGAAGAACATGAGAATTAATAAAAAGAACAGTAATTATTTGTACATTATTTTAACTTCTAATTTTTAAGCTGTAATTTAACCTAAAAGAAGCCATGTTGAGACTTGATCCCATCCAGGCTCCACTTGTTCAATCATATATGTAGACTGTCATATGGAACAAAGTTTATAATATCTCCAGGTAACAAACGCTCATATCCGCTTTTATATTACAGAATCTGTAAACAATCATTTAAGCTTTGACTGCTAATAAATGGTAAATACTTGAAAAAATTCTAAA
This sequence comes from Trachelipus rathkii, assembly GCA_015478945.1. NCBI lineage: Eukaryota > Metazoa > Arthropoda > Malacostraca > Isopoda > Trachelipodidae > Trachelipus > Trachelipus rathkii. Next base: position 14,339 of record JABUQX010119466.1, on the reverse strand, counting down.
GAGTTTTTTGCAACCATTTTCTCATGTTACCGAAACTATAAAGGAAAATCAATTATATCATCAAATATTCTACATTTTTGAGCTCTCCAGCATATCTCTCAAACTTAGAGGATGACAGCAGGTAATAAAGGAAGAGCTGAAGAAGGCATTAGATTTTAGATTTATGAATAAAAAGGAAGAGGAAGGATACAAGATTATTGTTTTAAATACTGTAGTAGACCCAATATACTAACTGACTTTATTTTCAAATAGAAATAAGAGAACGAGGTGGAAATGGATGCTTGAAGAAAGTAAATACTGAAGGTGCAGGAGTGATAACAGTAGTGAGCAGTTACAGAAGAAGGTTCAGGAGATGAGTCATTTTCGAAACGAGTATTATCTACAATAAACTTAGGTTTGCCCCAAGTACCTCAAAATCATCCGGAGCATTAAGCCAGTACACAAAAAAAAAAAAAAAGTTACTAGCTTTTATAAAGCTTCGGAAGAAAGAAAGTGACGGCTAGCCAGGTTAAAAAGGAAAAGATATCAGTGGTTTCAAAGCAGAATTCTAAATGAATTTTTTACCAGAAATCACTTAATCTGTAAGAAATACCCCTTTAACAGGAAAGTGAACAAAGTTTAAATTCCCAAACATAGCAATAGTCTGTAGTACTCACTCTCCCTCCAGTCCCTCCATATTCAGAGAAACATTTTCATTTTCAGAAAGCAGGAAATAGAGGAGAGCTGAGAAAACAGCTGAAAAAATATATCGCCCCCCACTGTGAACAGTTTTCTTGCTTCACCACAATTCAGCAATATTTTCAAAAAAGTGTTTAAAGAAAGTTAATCTTTTATATATATATATATATATATATAAGAGTGTAGTATGTGAGTTAGTATATATATATAAAGGGTATATATATATATATAGAGGTTAGCAGTGGTGTTATATATATAAAAAGTATATATGTTATATGATATATATATATATATATATATATATATAGTATAAGTATATATATATATATTGGACAAAAACCAACCCTATACTAACAGTGATAACAAACAACATGGGTAAGTTACCCACCTATTGTAAATTACCTAACACCCTCTCTGCCAATTAAGAAAAGCAACTGTTAACTTTTTATTACTACAACTCACTGGGAAGCATAGAACTGTAAACTAGGAAACTATCACTTCACGTTAAATAGTGGGAGTGAATATACACCTGATTCAGAAACCCAGTGCACCCCTCCCAGCCCTTAATAAAGAACCTGTGTTCCTCTCAAGGGAGTCTTATTCCACATCACCCATGTTCTCCCACGGAGGGAATCCTCACTAGTTCCTTGCTCAAAATATCTCTCACAAATACCCAACCATCTGTAATCCTGGAGATGGAAACAAGAGTTAGTTAAGTGAAAAGAAATAAAAATTAAACAAAAAGAAGTGTCATAACATAGCTGCACATAAGCGTGCATGTGCCCTACGTAAACTGTGTGAGTAGCTAACTCTACATAAAAGCCAAGTACAGAACACAGAATACAAGCTTGCAGATACATGCTGGAAACAAACATAAAAACCTCACATTTGAAATATCTTTCTCTCCCGCAACTTGCTTTTCCTTCAAACATATTATACCTCACATCTGAATTTTCCTGGCAACATCAAGCTAACTGCTCTTTTTCTGCACTACCCACACCACTTTTATATCACCATTCACACTCCTCTCCCAGCTACATATGACATCACCTCAAAGTGGCTGTTTCCAACTGGGCGCTGCCGGAGTGTTTCCACTGCAGAGTTTGCCGGTCAGTGATACATCACCAAATTTCAACCTCTGTGAAACCACCAAATATATTTCAACTGTTTCACCATTAGCGATCCCCTTGTGCACCTTCTTCAACTCTGTAGCTATAGCTCCCCAGCCCCCAACAGCAGACTCCTGCCACCCATGCATACATTTAGACTTCTCACACTGAATAGTGACACCTGGCCCCTAATAACCATCCCTTTACCCCCACACACATAACCCCTTTGGGGATGCACTCTTCCCTTCCGTTGCTCCATACACGCGACTGCATGCATGACCCCTCTCAGCCTTCAACACCTCTAATTTTTGTCAACCATATCCCCATTCTTTCATTTTTATTCTTCATTCCAGAACTGTTTTCTATTTCTTTGATTTTTACCCTTTAAAAATACTTTAAGCTTCTGTCACTTCCAATCCAAACCCAGACATCAGGCCCTGACATTACTTTCAAGCGTAACTAAATTCATTTGTCCCACCAAAGACCTATACACAGTTAATTCGTTTTCCTCCATGTCCCTATTACCATAATATTCTCGATTATCAGGTACTTTTATTCCTTCCATATACTTCTCTTGCTCCAACCACACACCATTCTTTTCATCATGTATCTTTACCCCTATGTACTTGAAACTCTGTTTTTCTTCAGAACCTATTTCCAGTTTTTCTTTCATTCTTCTGATCACTGTATTTAAAAACCTTTCAGATTCACCTCTCTAAAACAAAATCATCAACATAAAGCACATGATCCCTGAGCACTATTTTCTATTCTATTCATATACACTGCCACATTATTATTTTAGTTGCTTTTGAAATCACCCTCTACCTTGTAATCAATAGCTACAACTCTTGTCATATCATGCCCTGAAGGTATGGCCCTTAACTATACACTGCTTTTCTTTTTACTCCCCAAACATGATCTCCTTTCTCCCTTCGCTTCTTGGCCTAACATATTTCCTTTTTTATCCATCACTCCTGTAATATCAAAATACTATATCAATCAATGACAACTAATTCTTCTTCACTGCTTTTGATTATATACTTAAGAATATAGTCTTTAGCACTTCACCAGAACACGAGCTGCCTCCGTCACAAGTCTCCTCCCATTTCTCGCGTCCCGAAGCCACCAGCTTAGTTATATTTCCTGTCCTCCCACTACTTTATCCGTTATAACCCATCTCATAGAGATTTTCTTTTGTCCAACATCTTTTACCCTCCTATACACTTCCTTCACCCCCAATTATCAATTTCCTTCAGTTTTGCTTGTAAAACTCTCTCATCATCACAATCCCCTATCCAAACCTCTTCCTGCTCCTCTATACACTCTACATCCTTATAATCATTAAAATCTATCCACTTACACTCACCATTGTTCACATTCTAGATGTTAAAACTATTACTCCATTTTTTACTGGTCGCTTTACCAGCCCTAAAAACTTTTACATCTAGTTTTTCCTCTGTATCTTTATTCGTGCAAGTGTACCTCTTACCCACCTTAATCCGCTCCACCCTTCTCTCTTCAGCTTCTTCTTGATCTTCGTCTTCAGTTTCTGTTTCAGTTCCACTTTCTTCAGCAACATGTTCCACAGGTGTTTGTATCACTTCATATTCTTCAAATTCATCCTCAAAAACACCACTCCTAATGGGTGGTTTCACATCATCAACTTCCTTTTTCTCTTCCTCAACCTCTACTTCTTTAGGTATACCTGCTATTCGAGTGATATGAACCCTAGATACGTCTCTTAATGTACCACCGTGTTTCACAATAACCGTGTTACTGTCTCTGCCAATTACTTTTGCTGGCCCCCTCCACTGTTTATCTATTTCCCTTTTATAATAAACACTATCCCCAATTTCAGCCACTTCCAGATGGTGATCACGTATTTGGCCCTTCATTGCTCTCTTTACCTGTTCATCTGATTCTTGCTGAATGTGTGTTTTTCTAGCCAAATGTAGTGCCTTAAGATTATGTAACAACCATTCACTTTCCACACCTAACACGCCTACACTTTCCTCACTTTCATCTGTATAATTAGGGAACCAGCAATTTTTTCCATATACCAACTGATTTGGTGAATAACCACCTTTATTTAACAGACTATTCTTAGCTGAAACCGCCCAATAGAGACTCAGCCTTTGTTCAGCTCCTTCATCGATCATCTTCCTCATGCCATCCTTAAGTAAACCCACCATCTTCTCACACTGTCCATTGCTCCAGGGACTTTCTGCAGCCGTGGCCCACTGCACCATACTGAACCTTTCACATAGGATTTTCATCTCTTCATTTTGGAACTCTAGCCCATTGTCACTAAAAAACCTCTCAGGTGCTCCAAAAACACTGATCCACTTTTCCAATATCACTCTCACAATCTCTTTTGGTTCCTTACTCCTTACCCAACTTGCCTGACAAAAACTGGTTCCAAGATCCACCATCACAATAAATCTCTGACCTTCTAATTCACCGAGGTCCATTGCCACTGTCTCATTAAAACCTCTTGCTAGAGGTAAACCCACAACTGGACGTCTCGGAGTCTTTTGGTATTTAATGCAGGCATTGCATTTCTCACTAACCTGATTTATACACTCCTGTATACTTTTACCCTCATCTCTACCCCATTCTTCTCCATAAGCATCCCTCATCAATTTCCATAATCTATCTCTGCTTGGGTGACCAAATTGTATATGAAGTTTAGTGACAATCTTTTCTCTCCGATCTTCTTTGAGCAACTCCTCTTTTATATTACCTATCCACCAAACCTCCCTCTTCACACCACCCCGTAAAGGTAACTTTAAATGACCCTTATCATTTATCCAACACCGAACCTCTATACCATCCAATTCACTTAGAACCACACTATTGTTCATCGCCTTAATTGTTACACCAAGATTTTTTAACGACTCATATCCTAATAACCAGGGTATATCCCCTTTTACTAACTCAGTTCTCAACAAAAACCTCCTACCTTTTATACAACATGGAACTAATAATCTTTTCACACTTTTATAGGTAGTTTCACCGAAAACATAACTCACACTCGTATTTTCCATAGTTTCTTCCATCTTCTTTCTCTCTTCCTTACTGAAACTACCCAATAAACGGCCTAGTCACTTTTCCCCAATAACATTCTTTGAACACCCTGTATCTACAATTGCACATATCGACTCATATTCCTCATCAATACTCTCTCTCTCTATTGCTCTATTACAAAAAATCTTCTCGTCTTTATTACCTTCTTCACTTGTTCTACACTTACTTTCATCCTTTCGCATCATCTCTCTTTCTCCTCGTGCACCACTGAAAACAGACCTTCTCCGAAACTGAATATTCTTCGGACACGCTGCAGCAAAATGGTATATGGAACTACATATTACACACTTCATTATCTGTCCATACTTATTTTTTCTATTAGTTCTTTTATCAAATTGATTCTTTCTCTCTTCCATCTCTTCCTTTCTCTTGTCATACCTATCCTGACTCACCCAACCACTTATCCCACCAGCTTCATTCTTTTCCTTACCTATCCCTTCACAAACCACCAGTAAAGCCTCCTTAAAAGTCTTATACACCCACGCACTTTTACCACAATATGCCAACACCATCTGTCTTTGAACACCATCCACATTTGCTCCCTCCAACAAATGCACACATTTTAAATCCTCACCCAAATCAACCTTTCCAACCATCTTACATCTACTCTCAATAACCTCATATCTATTCACATACTCTCTGATGCTTTCATTCTCCAGTCTTTTCACATAAAAGAACTCCAGTATTCTATCATACCTATCCCTTTGCTCCTCTTTACCGTACTTTTCATCCAACACTGACAAGATCTTTTTCACTCCTTCGTCCTTTTCCAATTCTTGTACCTTCAAATCACATACAGTCTCAAAAACCTTTTCTCCCAAACTCAATATTATTTCACCTGCAGGACATTCACAGTTCTTGCCCTCCACCAAGTACCACCACTCCACTCTCTTCTTCCACAAATCGTATTCATTGGGATTCACCCCCTCATCATTAAACACCGGACACAACCTTTTACCCCCTCTCTCAACCTTATCACCTTTTTTATCACCCATATTGTTTTCCTAACAAAACCCCTCAGAGCGTAGCTTCGAACTACGCTCTGCTACCACTGATTAAAAACTGGTCCTATACTAACAGATAACAAACACAATGCTACCCACCTATTGTAAATTAATGAAGACCTTCCACAATTAAGAAAAGAATTGTTAACTTTTAATTACTAGCTACCACTGTAGCTATAATGTAAACTATGGAACTAATACTACGTTAAATAAGTGGGAGGGAATATACACCTACTGTGAAAACCCAGGCAACCCTCCCCGGGCCCGGACAGTGAACCCTGCGTTCCCTTCGTGGTTCCTATTCCACTTACCACCTATGCTCCTCCTACAGAGGAATCCACACTAGTTCCTTATTTACTAAATTACTAGAATATCTCTTGGGCCAAATACCCAACCATCTATACCTGGAAAGACAGAAACAAGAGTTAGCTTTAAAAGAAATAAAATGAAATAAAAAGTGCTCATAACATAGCTTGGACATAGTCGTGCATGCTAATGATGCAATCCCTTGATAAGAACTTCCCATAACACAGAAGCACAAGCCAAGACATAAAAAGCCGAGCAGTACATAACACAGAAGCACAAGCCAAGACAGCATGCTGAAAAAAAAACAAAAACATAAAAACTCTCATACTTATATCTTTCTCTCCCGCACCTTTTTTCCTTCAACATATTCTTTTATATATATATATATATATATATATATATATATATATAATTAGGGATGTACCGATAGTATCGGTATCGGTATCGGTATCGGTAGTATCGGCCATTTTTGATGGTATCGGTATCGGTATCGGTATCGGTTAAAATGGCCGATACTTAGCCGATACTTCTTACTTTTTGGGTGAAAAATTATGAAAACTTTTAGATTCAATAATAAATCTAGTTTCGATATAGATAGCTAGTACCAAGTTATGTTTTTTTTTCCTCGATTTCCTTTTTAACTTAGATTTTTAGCGTTTCTCCAACTTGGTCTTTAGCGTAAAATTTACCTATTTGGACAGCCATTATTATAATTTATACAGATTTATCTACTTTTTTAGTTGATCAATAGTATTTTTTTTTTTTTTTTTTTTTTTTTTTTGTTACACTGCAATTTCGTGAGAGCGTGTGAGTGCGTGAGTGTTTTTAAACTTTCTGGATTATTCATATTTTAGATATTTGCTGTAAATAGGGTTTTATCGTTTTAAAATTTAGGTTTTAGCGTACGAATAAATTTTCCTCATTTCTCCTTTGTTTTTTTTTTTTTTTTTTTTTTTTTTTTTTTTTTTTTTTTTTTTTTTTTTTTTTTTTTTTTTTTTTTTTTTGTGATTGCGTGTGCGTGTGCGTGTGCGTGTGCGTGTATGATAGCAGATTTGCACAGGCGTGGCTTTCTTTTGACTTTACCATCAATGGCTTGCACTCCAACTCTGCATCCATGGAATACTACCTCTCCAACTCTTTTAAACCTAATTTTATGCTCTTGTTTGAGAACCCAGATGGCTAAGGATTCATCCTTCAACTCGGTTAATATATTCAACTATAACTTATTTTTATTAATTTTCCGTTTGAAGGGTGAGTATGTGCCTATGTAAATATAACATTCTATACACGTCTCGGAAATCTCGAATCTCCTAACTTCGATGCTTTGTGGCTTAAAATCTTTCTTCCTTCTACTACAATATTCTTATGCTTCTGCTACTGTTCTCCTAACAGAACAGATTTTCATGCCTTTTTTGATTACCTTACTACTTCTCACGAGACTGTTATATCTTCTCATCCAAATACTGAGGTCCTCTATTTAGGGGATTTCAATGTACACAAAACTGAATTGTTGGATTCCTCTCGTACTGATTTAGTTGGGATGAAAGCCCGAATCATTCAGTAGGTCTTCAAACGATCTGAGCAACTGATTAAATAACCTGTACCACACATTCCGGATCGTCCCAACCGATTCTTGAACACACTTGGACCTATGTTTCACCACTAGTCCTTCTCTCTATAAATACACCACCTTCGCTCCTATCGGTAAATCAGACCACAAAATATATTCTCTTAATTATAAATACTTTCTCTCCAATAGCTCCATCCTGCTCTAAGCAGTTTTTTTCTGGCACTTTGATCGGGCCGATTGAAGGGCATTGCGTTCTTCTACGCTAACTATAATTAAAGTGACTGCTTTGACTCTTAAGACGCTTCAGATTCTGCCGATAAAGTGGGAACTGTAATTGTTAATGGGATGAGCAGGTTCATTCCTTCTTGGACTAAATCTTTTTCTCCTCAAAATCCATGGTTCGATCGTGCTTGTTCCCTGGCCATTCAGGCTAGAGACAATGCTTATCGGGTGTGGAAAAAATTCTCGTTCTCCTATCACTCTTGCCAATTTTCATTCAGCTAGAAATCGTTGCAGGGATACTCTTCGACGAGCAAAGCGGAATTTCATTAAACGAAAATACGCTGACCTCCTGGTTCTTTCCTACTGACCAAATCTCTCTAGCCTCTGCCAAAAACAATCTCTAACAACTTCTGTAAATCCATCCTTTCCTCCTCTTATTCGCTCTTGATAGTTCTGTTGTTAATACTCAACTGAAAAGGCCAATCATCTCTTTGGCCTCCTATTTTCCTCTAATTCAACCCTGGACGATTCTGGTATTCCTCTTCCTCCTCCTTCTCCTCTCAGGTGTCCTATGCCTTTACCTGTGATTACATTTGATCGGGTGCATGGGCTCCTGAAATCTATGAACGTTAGGAAGGCGGGTGGCCCGGATGGCATTCCTCTCCGAGTTTTGAGGAAGTGTGCTTCCGTGCTGACCCCTCCCCTCATTTAACTCCCATATTCTCTATGCCTCAATACTAGCACTTTCCCTTCCTCAGTGTTGGAAGCCATATGTGCCCCCATTCCTCATCCGAAAAAATTATGCTGCTCTGATCCTTCTAACTATCGCCCTATAGCTCTCACTTGTATTCTTTCTAAGATCTTTGAAACCCTTCTCAACTCTCACTTCTTAGATTATCTGGAATCTCCTTCCCTTCTTTCCGATAACCAGTACGGCTTTCGGTGCTCGAGATCTACATGAAATATACATCTTATTCACAGATTTATGTTTCCGCCCTTAGGAACTACGGGAACTTGGTGGTGGCGTTGACATATCCAAAGCATTTGACCGGGTATGGCAAGCGTCACTGCTCTCCAAAGCTCCCCTCCTTTGGTTTCTTTCTTCTCTTTGCTTACTTATGTCTAGCTTTCTTTCAAATCGCTCAATGTCGGCTGTTGTTGATGGGGCGACTTCTTCTTTTTCTGTCAATAGTGGTGTTCCTCAGGGTTCTGTTTTATCTCCTACTTTATTCCTGCTTTTCATCAATGATCTTCTCACCTGCACATCTAACTCTATCCACTTATATGGCCGATGACTTGACCTTCATTCTTCAACTTCATATCAATTCTGCGTCCCTCTTTTTACATTCTAGAATTGCTCTCGTCTTTAATCTTTCCGATTTCTATTCTCGCTGATCTGGATAGAATTTCCGATTGAGGTCGTCTCCATCTTGTGAAATTTATCTCTTTTAAAAACCCAACTTCTACAAATCTCTCTCTCTAAGACACTTAACTTTTCTACCCTTTCGAGGTTCTCTCGTCTCTTCTGTTGACAATATAAACATTCCTGTGGCCTTAAACATAAACAAAAAAATTGTTTTGAAAACCTCAAATCACAGTGTTTACTAGGGCGGCCTCAAAGAAACTGGGAGTTCTGTTTTAGAGTGCGAGACTTTTTTTCCTCTTCTCAGTTACTCCAGCTATAAAAGCGGTCTCATCCGCCCTGTATGGAGTACTGCTCTCAGATCTGGGGGGGGCGGGGGTCTGGTTTCATCCGGCTTTTTGATAGGGTTCGATCAAAAGGCCAAAAGACTTATTAACTGTCCTGTACTTTCTAGTTCACTTGACCCTTTATATTTGCAGCGCGATGTTGGTGATTTATCCCGTTCTATAGGTACTGTAGAGGCAAGTGCTCAAGGGAACTATCCACTTCGCGTTACCACCACCTTTACGACGCCCTCGTAGCACAAGGGGGTGCTGTGTCGGCCACATGAGTTTTGTGTTGATGTTAGTAACTCAAGACTGGTTCGCTGTGCGTTGCTTCTTTCTTTCCTGCCACCTCTGCTTTGTGGAATTCTCTTCCATCATCTTTGTTTCCTACTCAATTTAATTTCCTCACTTTAAAGCCTGGTCTGTGTTCATCTGCGTTAATTTGCGTTGATGGATTTTTGAGCGTTCAACACCCACTCCGAATAGGGTTCTGCCCGTGAGCGGCGTTGGTGACAACTATAAAAAAAATAAAAGTAAATAAAAGTCTAATAAGGGAATTCCTTAAGCAAGCTGAAACCCCACAAGAATGGCACCTCCGGACGGTGAACCACTTCTAGAATGCATTAAAATAGCATAACCGAGGAGCTGCTCGCTTGACAAAAAAAAAAAAAAAAAAAAGAGACCCAGAGAAAGTGGAAGCCGCCTTATCGGCAACCCCTGGCAACAGCACTGATAGTGACGATGGTTTCTTTTCAGCAAATAAACCTATAAATGAGGATTTGGATATGTTATACTTTGATAATTCATGGCCAAAATTGCATTGACATCTCATTCACCTTCAAAAGAAATCACACCAGGAACCTCATCGTAAAAGCTGAAGAGACAGTCATCAAGGAGCAAAGATATTCAAATTTGCAGTCTATGAAAGAGGAGATGAGGCTCTACGAAAACATGAGATGCTGCCTACAGAAGAAAATCCTTTCATGCGGTGGCATGGCATGAAAATGGGCCAAGGTTTTCAATATTATCAGTGCTTGCAGGCAAATAATTATCAGCACCACCTTCATCAGTCGAGAGAAAGCGTATTTATAGTGTAGGTAGAATGTAAACACCCCAAAAAAGGAACCAGTCTCTCGCCAGATACTAGTGAAATCTTAATGTTTTTGCACAATTTGTGAATTTTTGAATCTGAGTATTGAATGATATCTATCTTTATCTTAAAGAGTATATTATTATTCATGTTTAAGTAATAGCGTTTTTTTATTATAACTTTTCGGCTGATTAATTGAGCTCTTCTTTCATTCTTTTATTCTTTATCTTGTAGCTAGTTAAAGAATCTTCTTGTAAATTGTAATCATGTTTAAAACCATAAAAGCTAGTAGCTAAACTTCGTTAATACTTATTGGAAAATGGAAATGGAATATTTTTTAAATAAACACAACATAAAAAAGTTACTAATATTATATTTGCAATTATTATTCCATAAAGGTACTATTTTAATTTAAAAATAAAGATAACTTGGGCACAACAAATATGAAATAGTAAATGACTAAGAATTGTTTGTACAGGTGAATGCAATCTTGAGTTGCCTAGCAGTTCACAAATGTTCTATCTTATTACTGTGTATTTATTATAGTAATTAAAGTATCGGTATCGGTATCGGCACCTAAAAAAAATAGGACAGATATCGTATCGGTATCGGGATCGGCCTCTTTTTCTGGTATCGGTACATCCCTAATATATATATATATATTTATTATAATATATATATATATATATATATATAATATATTATTATATATATAATATATATATATATAATATATATAATATATAATATATATATATATATATATATATTATATTATATAATATATGGAATATATTATATATATATATAATAATATATATATATATATATATATAAAATATATATATATATAATATATATATATTATATATAATATATATATATATATATATATATATATATATATATATATATATATATATATATATATATTAAAAATATATATATATATATATATATTACAGGTCTATAGTTTCTGGAAGGTCAGGGAAAGTCAGGGAAAAAAATTGGTCAGGGAAAATCAGGAAACGCTTTAAGATATGCTGAAAGTCAGGGAAATTCCAAAAAAGTCAGGGAAATTTTAAAATTTCAAAACATATGAAGAATGATCCATGGACAAAGTTGCATATTTTTGATATATTTTTTTCCTTACTGTATAATTGTGGAATAAGAGATGTATTTGATAAGTGAATGAAAGGGATTTGGCGAGGAATGACATTCCATAAATCTACTTTTATCCTGTTTCTTTTTATTTTTAGTTCACTATTACCTACTGTTCTTTCCTATTCTGTTCGTAGAGTTTGTTCCAAGTTCATCCCTTCGATTGAAGGTGATTTGGTATATGGATGTGTTTTTGACTGAATATGTCTTATGACTTAATCTGTTTATATCTTTTTTTTTCTTTTTAGGGATTTATACTTTTTTGAGGTGTTTTTTTTTTGAGGTTTGACGAAGTGATTTTGGATTTTTGTGCAGTTGAAGGTATTTATTATTTATTTATAAAATGACTTCAAACAAAAAAACTAACTTTAACGACCAGTGTTTGGACGTCAAACTGAACCCCAGTTTATCAGGTGGTTGGGTAAAGGACCTGATAGCTCCGAGGCATACTGCAAAGTATGTAAAAAAAGAACTTTGTTCTATCTAACATGGGACGCCAGCCGAAGTTTCACATTCAAGAGGGAAACTCATTTGAATTTATTCAAAATCAGCAAGACCAACCATCATTGAAAAACTTTTTCGTTAAGTGTTCTAATAATACCAATATTAGTGAAAGTGTGTGCCCTGAAAATTATGCCATTCCATCAACTTTTAATCATACTCAAACCGATTGTAAATGACCTGAGTAGTCTATTAATAACCAACCAAAAACCAGTTATCAATCAGTTTTCATCTTTTTGCATTAAGAGATGATGTTACAAGAGGCTGAAATACTATGGCATTAAGGTGGTGGATGATAAAATGTCTTTAAACTTCGTGTGCAGATTAGGGGAAAACATTTAAATTAAGTTTCCAGAGAGTTGCAGTAGCTTTCAAATTTTAAAATGGCCGATGAAAGTGAAATTATGTGATTAACTATGGGACTAGCTCCCTATTTTTTCTAGAAAGCACAAAAGCACAATACACACTACTTTGCAGTGAAGCTCATTTTACCCTTGAATTAAAATTCAAAATATTTTTGGATGGTGATTGTCTTTCTAAGAGACTTGATGGATTTTTTCTTCTATAGTACCTGGGAATCAATGTTATGCGGAATTGTGGCAATTATTAAATTAGGACTGATATTTTCGAATGGAAATGCGACAGTGGAAGGAGGGCTTTCTATAAATTAAGCAATTTTAGTGGGGAGAATCTGAAAGAACATAGTCTGATTTCTCCAAAGAAACAGAGGAGTGCGTTGGACTGCTATGGGGAAGGTATAGGCTGATTACTAAAAAAAATATATTTTTTAAATTCATCCATGATGATGAACGGTTTCTAAAGTAAATTTTCAATAATTTAATGTATGAACTGAGTTAATAGGCTGCAATAATGATTAATAGATATTTTATATGCCAAAAATAACGAACACGCTGGTCAGGGAAAATTTGGAAAATTTGCAGATTTGGTCAAGGAAAGTCAGGGAATTCAAATTCAAAATCAGTGTGGAACCCTGATATAGTGCTGTTACATAAAATGAGACCACCCATTTTAGTTACATTAAAAAAAAAAAAAACCGACCCCGTATCTCAGTATATATGAGGTCAGAACAAAAAAATTTGGGAGCCCCGATTATCTCGAATTGAATTATGATTGGAAAAAAAGTGTATATGGCTTTGAAATAGATTTTGATTTTTTGGAAATTTTTTTTAAAATTTTCAAAATTTCACAATTTTTGGACCCATTTTGGTTGAGTTTTTTTGTTTTTTTTCCATCGTTAGCTGTATTAAGAAACCTAGAAATTATTACCATATGTAATTCATTCCTGTTGGTCCCATCCTTGATCTCATCCCACAACAAATTTTGTGAAATTTTATGCAGCCATCAACACACAGGGACCGCGAACTGGGGTGTTAGAAAAGGAACCACTGTACATAAAAAAAAAAGACCACTTCAATTTTTTTGACGGGGAAAAAATTTGCAGGCATGTGCTTCTTACAACTCCTGCAACATGCTGTAAGGTTGTTTTTTTCATTATGTAAATCATATTGGATGAAAAAAAAAAAAAAAGGTTATAACAAAAAAAGACCAGACATTTTAAAAAAAAAGACCACCCAATGTTTGTACTTTTTTTACATATATATATTATATATATTATATTAATATATATATATATAATATAAATATATATATATATATATATATATATATATATATAATATATATAATATATATATATATATATATATATATATATATATATATATATATATATATATATATATATAATATATATATATATATATATATATATATAAAATATATATATATATATATATATATATAAATATATATATATATATTATATAGGGTGGGAGAAAGTTGAAGAATGTAAATCTGCAGGTATATAGAGGAAATTACTAGTGAAATGATCAAAAACGGAT
>JABUQX010119465.1:7500-10000 GCA_015478945.1 Trachelipus rathkii | reverse complement strand
TATAGAATTTATATATATAATATCTATCTTTATCTTAAAGGAGTATATATATATATATTATTATTATGTCATGTTTGAATAATAACGTTTTTTTTATTTTGGGTTTTCAGCTGATTAATTAAGGTCTCTTCTTTCATTATTTTTATTCTTTATATTGTAGTTAGTTAAAGAATCTTTTTGTAAATTAAAACATAAGAGCTAGTAGCTAAACTTTGTTAATACTTACTGGAAAATGGAAATGGAATATTTTTTGAATAAGCAGAAACATAAAAAAGTTATTAATATTATGTTTGCATTTATTATTCCTTTAAGATACTATTTTAATTTATAAAATAAATATACTTGGGCACAATCAAATATGAAATAAATGACTAGCGTTGGGCAGGGTCACTTGGACCACTTTAGGTATAACTTCGTCTCCCGACTTTCCCCTAATGCACTTTTTGGAATTTTTTTTCTTCTGAAATTCAAGGCCATATAGTAGGTAATAAGCACACAAAAAATAATAATGTAATTCTAATAATAATAGTTTTATTAAAGTTTAAATAAAGATCATTCAGCCTCACCTTGGAGGGGTGAATCGGACCACCATTGAGGGGTGAATCGGACCATCTGTTTAAATTCCTCTTTTACATATAAATTCAATTTTATATTTTAATTTTTACTTAATATAATAATTGTTTATCATATTAAAATTAGTAATAAGTAATAAAAATATCAATAATGATACATAAAATAAGAATAAAAATGTGGTGGTCCGGTCAAAAATTTTGACACTTTTTGGAATTCATATTTTTTATATAAATTTCATTTTTTATTTTAATTTTTACTTAATATAAGTAACTATTTATTATATTAAAATTAATTATACATAATAAAAATGTCAATAATAATACATAAAATACGAAAAACAAAGGTGGTCCGATTCACCCCATCATCAATTTTTACGGCGGGGTGAATCAGACCAAGTTAGGCCCCGTGATTTAGCCACTAGTACTGTTTGGAACAAAAATTTACTTTGCCAGTTTAAAGCTAACATACTCAAGTGTATACACTGAAAAAATAAAAAAACTCACAATTTTTCATTTATAACAGGAAGTTAAAAAAACACACATTTTTCAAAAGTGAAATTCTATGAAGAGCCATTTTGTACCTAATTTATTATATTTTAAAAATATAAAAACTCTCTAGAATTAAAGATGATCTAAATAAAACTTGTAGTACTACCACGTGGCTATTAAATGAGTGAAAAAAAAAAATTTTTTTTATTATTATTTAGAGTGGACCGAATCACCCCTCTAAAAAAGGTGGGCCTGGTCACCCCGCCCGACGGTAAGTATTAGTTGTACAGGGAATGCAATCCTGAGTTGTCTAGCAGTACACAAATGTTCTATCTTATTATTGTGTATTTATTATATTAATTAAAGTATCAGTATCAGCACCTAAAAAAATATAGTATGGATATTGGCCTCTTTTCTGGTATCGATAAATCTCTAATATATATATATATATATATATATATATATATATATATATCAATAATAACAACCAACACATATATGTAACTCCTACTTTATATACTATATATATATATATATATATATATATATATATATATATATATATAACCCCTACAGATAAAAAATAATTTGAGGACAAATAATTCTGCCTTGATGTTTGAAATATTGAAAAGTAATCCTTTAAAACATTAATTGATAAACTTTCAAATAATTATATGAACCACTGAAAATCAATATTGGTTAAGTCATTAACATATAGCTATATGCCGGTATATATATATATATATGTAATATATATAACTACTATATATACAGATATATATATATATATATATATATATATATATATATATATATATATATATATATATATATATATATATACTGCTATAATATATACCCTATATATATATATATATATATATATATATATATATATATATATATATATATATATATATGTGATAATTGAAAACTACAACTCATATCTTAATAATTTATTTGATTTTTTATTTTTAAATTAAAATGAGCAGTCATGAGTTTCTTTGAAAGTAATATATATATACATATATATATATATATATATATATATATATATATATATATATATATATATATATATATATATATACTTCTATATATATATATATAAATATTTATTTTTATAATATATATATATATACCGTATATATATATATATATAAACCTCCTGCCCCAGATTGCAAGATTGGGGGTGGTATGCAACATACACCAAAAACAAAAGTAGTAGAAGAACAATGTAAGTCAAAATAAAAGCCTCCCCTCCCCTCCCCCACCATCCCCTCCATACCCTTAAGTGAGAGCTTGGTGGAGTAAAAGAAAATCCACCTTAGGGCTTCACAGGACTGTAATGGACTCTCTCTGTGATATCTTGCGGCTATGTAGTATTTATCCCATGGGCCAGCTGACCCTCAACCATACCCCCTTACAAAACTCCTGTT
>JABUQX010119465.1:0-2500 GCA_015478945.1 Trachelipus rathkii | reverse complement strand
TTTGTTTCAATATGGAAATTTGATCTACACATGGTCTACCACTTTTAAATGCACTTAGTTCTTCACCAATCAGTCTCTCAGTCACTCTGTGCAGTCTTTCAGCCAAAGTACCAGCATATATCTTCCCTACAACACTCAGTAAACTAATTCCCTTATAGTTATTACAGTTCCTTTCTACTCCTTACCCTTATATAACGGTACTATACTGCTTTCCTCCAATCCTTCGGAATTTGACACACAATTTCCATATCCAGTCATTCATGATCTCGCCTCCATTTTTAATCATTTCACCAGTAATCCCATCTATACCTGCTGATTTACCATCTTCAACTTTCTCACTCTATCTTTTACCTACTAATTACCTCATTACCAAAATACCTATTTCTTCTTACACCATCAAACCCACAAACATTCACGATCACCTCTTCATTACTGCCAATGTTATGAGCATTTTTGAAGTGTCTCCTCCACGCTCTCCTCATTCATTTCATCAATCATGAAAGTACCATCCCTATTCATTATTCTATGAAGATTCCCATTACTCTCTTTCTTAACATTTCATACTTCCTTGTACATACCCATTCATCCTCCTTCCAAACTGTTCATCTTCCTCTTTTTTTTTTTTACTTTTTTTTTCTTCTTCTTCTGCATATACAACTTTTAAGCATTTTTTTTTCTTCCTTATATATTTTTGAGCTGCCACAAAGAATTTCGTTACTACCATTCTTCTTTATGGAGCTATTAGACCGTCTATATCATTTGCTTTTGAGCACAATAGCCCCACGCAACGTCTTATAGTTTAGCTTTTTTAACCGTTATTTGACTCTACTTCTTTTCTGATTTCGATGCAACTAAAAACTTTCGGACATTTCCTTGACCCTATTCACAATGCTCACATATCCACATACTTTCGATAGGTTACAGCGTACTAAACAATTACTTTCTCTCTCCATCTTCGCGTCTCAATTGCTGATTTTGGTTCTTTCATATTCGCTATGTACATATTCGAGAAAAACTATTATTTGCAAGGTGCTCTCACAATAGCATTACGCCGAATGAAGATCGATCAGTTGTTCAGATTATCAACTGTGACACACAAATTTCTTCTCTCACCACTCCTCTCTTGAATCTTACCTATCCTTCCATCTATCCGTGTCCTCTCCTCATAGCCTAATCGAAAAATTCTTGAGCCATCTTAAAAACAGACAAGAACAAATTGACTCTGATATTCCCTTCCCTCTGTGCACCAAACAAAAATCAATTTCCGCAATAACCATGATGTATCATTTCGGTTAATTTCGAGAGTAAGACCATCTCGACATCCTACTAGACTCTTCGCAAATATAATGGGATTATTCTTAATGCTCGAAAATGTATTACTTACACACATACTATCCTGTCATACGCCTTCCTTCATTTCCAATTTATTAAGAACTTCTTCAGCAGAATTGTCAATATCATCCCTTTTTCGATCACATATCCAGCCTTTCAATTCGCACAATTACAATTCAATCTAAGCCCCTAACTCACTCCGTCAAAACATCATCTCAGATCTCCCAGAAATACACTTCTCCTCATTCATCACCTCAATGTACTATATGTTACCAAGCGCACACACCCATGACCCTTCACTAACCTTAAATTTAAATATATTGACTCCTAGTATTATCGACAACAACCGAATACACATCTATAATCAGAGTCTCCTTGCCTCACCCCACTATATACTTCACAGACGTCAACTCAATACATCGAAATCGCGAACCACCTCTGACTTCACCCCCCCCCAGCCACCCTATAATTAGCTTTCCCTTGGAAGAAATGATGGTTTAGCATTTCTAAGTATACATAATATCAAATAACTTTCTGAAGTTCTTATTTTATATCGTTAGAGATACCTTTTTGATTTAAGTTTATGAAAATAGAAAAAATTGTTGCACGTAGAATGAGCACACCAGCCATTTATGTTTCTATATTTTTTCGTTGCGGCTTCTCATGTACAATGTTGGACAAGGCCATTGCAGCCCGTCATCCAAATAACTGACGAGTTGCCTTGTTCTGGAGTCTCGAATGAGTAACGAAAAGACAGTATGTATAGAATCTACTGCAGAATAGTATGCACACGCGCTCTTACTGGCACATCAGCAATTCACACAATTCGTGGGGCAGGATATTCGCACAAACCAGACTCCCGTTAGCTGTATAGTGTGAATACGAAGCTCTGAGTTGAGAGTAATATATCTACAGAAAATAATAAGCTGAACATCCTATGAAGATAGTTAAGATACGCTATTATAACTGGTCTCGTTAAAAAAAAGACCTGTTCTATAATCCATCGAGAAAATGAGTTAACTTTGGTGAGACACTTTCTTATTTTTGATATACTTATGTTGTGCGCTTGCAGTACAGAAGCTTAGATCCAAAGTTCAAGCTGCGAAATGTAACTAGTGTGATTGGGCTCTCAAATTATAACACATTGAGAGATTAGAAAATATCTTAG
>JABUQX010119464.1:10000-20936 GCA_015478945.1 Trachelipus rathkii | reverse complement strand
CAGTATACTTCGTTCAATCGAGGTGGGTGTTTAACCGTTTGCATTTATCGTGAAGCACTTTACAATTTTGTTGCGCCACTTCAATAACATTTGTGGTAATGAATTTGACTAACCTGTGGGCGAGAATTTTACATAGTTTGAGGACCTAAAAAGAAAGCTTGTAGTGTGAGTTAATTATAAAATGAGACAAAGTTAGGAAAGGGTGTGTGTTGAGAGAGAGAGAGAGAGAGAGAGAGAGAGAGAGAGAGAGAGAGAGAGAGAGAGAGAGAGAGAGAGAGAGAGAGAGAGAGAGAGAGAGAGAGAGAGAGAGAGAGAGAGAGAGAGAGAGAGAGAGAGAGAGAGAGAGAGAGAGAGAGAGAGAGAGAGAGGAGAGGGAGTGAGAGGAGGAGGGAAGGGGAGAGGAAAGGTATGAGGAGAAGGGAAGGAAGGAGGAGAGAGGGAAGGAGGGAGGAGAGAGGAGAGGGGAGGAGGAAGGAAGAGGAGAGAAAGGAGGAAGAGAAGGAGAGGAGAAGAGGAGAGAGGGGAAGGAGGAGGAGGGAGAGGAAAAAATGTGAAGGAATTTAGGAAGGAATCAAGTTAGGAAGAAGAAGGAAGAAGAAGGAAGAAGAAGAGAGAGAATTGGCTTTTTTTGAGAGAGAGAGAGAGAGAGAGAGAGAGAGAGAGAGAGAGAGAGAGAGAGAGAGAGAGAGAGAGAGAGAGAGAGAGAGAGAGAGAGAGAGAGACACAAAAAAAAAAAAGAAAAAAGGCATTAGCACCTATGTAACAAAAAAAAAAAACACTATTACTTGTCAAGATAAAAGTAGGTATATTGGTAATAGTAGTGCAGAGGGGCTTCACCCCAATTTTCATAAAAATCAAAGGATATAATCTAAAGAAATATTAATGAATTAGAAAAAAAAAACAAATGTGACAGTCTCTTCAGAAAAAAAAAGTTTCAACCTCTCAAAGTTGTTAAAACTCCCATAGAATTTCCATTTTGAAGATCAGCTTCCTGGCTAATCAAACAGGTGCAATCATTGAGAAGAGCTCAACAAGCTGCTCATAGGGAAAACATACTGGAAAAATGTGGCTCTCCCAGCAATTTTATATGGATCCAATGTAATGTGTTTCACCAAACAAGAAATAGACAAGCTGCAAACAATTGAAAATACAATTTACCTAAATATAGGAGGGAGCCGGTACACCCAACTGCAACTCTGAGAGGAGAATTGGAGCTTCATCAATGCAGGGAAGAATAATAACTAACAAATTAAAATTTATGAAATCAATATCAGATGGAAAGAAAAGTCTTAAAATAAATAATTGAAAAAAGAAAGAAGAAACGAAATATGGTGGAAGAGACTGCATGGCTACATGGACAGAGATTATGATGGACATGAAGTAGCACTAGAAGGCTAGACAAAAAAACATCGCACAAAAAAAATAAAAGCGTAGGATCTACGTCAATGGAAAGAAGATATAGGAAGCAAAGATAGTCTACAAATGTACCGAAGATGGAAAACGGAAATTGTAGAAAGCTTAGACTACGACAACTCCTTCTACTCAGTGATACTTTTTAGGGCCAGATCCAATACATTAAACCTAAAATGGAGAAACAGGTTCACAAATGGAGAAATCAACTGTGACATATGTGGAGTTGAAGAAGACTTGATACACTTCATTTGTATCTGCCCAGAATATGAAGATCTTAGAAATAGCTCCATTGAACTACGAAGACCACATGCAGAAAACCTAAATGAGATTGTAGGAAGGTGGCTATTTAAACCTCACAACATAGAAGAAGTTAAATACATCTTGGGAAAGATGTGGGGAAGAAGAGAAAAAAGGATGTCTACAACAAATGACAATAATAACAGGGAGGATAATGATGGGAGCTAATAATCTGAAAACTTGCAGAGCCACTGGCAATATAGAGAAAAGTGCTAATAATAATAATAATAATAATAATAATAATAATAATAATAATAATAATAATAATAATAATAATAATAATAATAATAGTAGTAATAATAATAATAATAATAATAATAATAATAATAATAATAATAATAATAATAATAATAATAATAATAAGTGGTGAGGATGGTAATAAAAAAAAAAAAAAAAAAAAAAAAAAAATGAATCATATAAATGTAAAAGTGTAATAAAAAAATTAAAGGCGGTAGTGATTAGAGCCACTGGTAAAAAGAGAAAGGTGCCAATAATAATAATAATAATAAAAATAAGCATAGTGATAGTAATGATAATAATATTCATAATAAATCTTATAAGTGTAAAAAGTGCAATAATAAAAGGTGGCAGTGATTAGAGCCACTGATAATATAGAAGAAAAGTGCTATTATAGTATTAATAAAGTTGAAAATTATTCTGTGTCCATTCAAAGTATTGCAATCAAGTAGTATATATTAAATGAACATTCCTAGTCACAAAAGGCCAGTTCATAAATATTTTATTTAAGAAACTATACTTTATTTTATGATTTTTCTATATTTTATGTTTTGTATAATTTTATTCCTTTTTCTCTTATTCCAAAAGTTTACTATGTATTCAAAATATGTTTGCATGGCTACATCCTATGTATGGGAATAGCTGTATTTAGAATTTTCACTCATTTTATTTTCATTTTATTTGAGTTTATTTTATTTTGTATCAAATTTTTTTTCATTTTTTTATTTTATTTTGTCTCAAATTTCTTCATTTTTCTATGTATGGGAACAGATGTATTTAGTATTTCCACTCATTTTATTTTCATTTTATTTCAATTTATTTTATTTAGTATTTAGCTAGTTTCAATTTATTTTATTTAGTATTTAGTATTTTCACTCATCCCATTTTATTTTCATTTTCATTTTATTTTATTTTCTAGTTTACTTCATTTTAATTTTAGTTTGTTTTATTTTTGTCTCAAGTGTACAAACTATATTTTACTTATTCTATTTTATATTATTTTATATATATATATATATATATAAATTTATTTTATTTTATTTTATTTCATTAATTTTTATTTTATTGTATTGTATCTTATTTTACTATACTTTAGTTTGTTTTATCGTTGTCTCATATGAACCTCCTAGGTACCATATTTATATATTTTTATTACATAATTTTATTTTATATCTATCCATATGTACATTTACTTATATTTTTATCTATTATAATAAGCTTATGATTTAAATACAAAGTTCTTTAAATAAAAACATTTGTTAAGTGGGGCCGTTGTTAAGGCCATGCCACGAACTTGTATAAATAAATAAATAAATGTCTCATTTCAGGCCCTCTAGTTCAGGTTGATAGGTTTTGTTAGGTAGGCTATACACAGAGAAAATCTATGTATAGTTTATAAATCTTTTCATAACCTGAACTAAGATTGCCCTAAAACGAGCATGTGGCCCACTAATTTTTTTTTATAAGAAAGCCTATGGGAAAATTTTTAACTTTGAGAGGCTGTAGCTTTTTTCCTAAAGACTTAAATCATTTTCACTTTTTTTATGCTTCATTATTATTTTTTTTAGAGTATATTCTGCTATTTATTTATTTATTTTTTTTATAAGAAAATCTTATGGAAGTTTTAACAACTCTGAGGCTGTAATTTTTTTTTCTAAAGAGACCACCACGTTTATTTTTTTAGGGTATATCTTGTGATTTTTATAGAAATCGGGGTGAAGCCCCCTCTGTGCTACTGTTTTCAGCATGTTTTGACTTTTGAACTTAAACATATTTTATGGGCTTACACAAGCTTTCAAATTATTTATAGACAGAATTTTAATTTATTTCAATTTATTGTAATTTTTATGGTAATTTATTGTAATTTTCATATTTTTTTCTGAGAACACCGGAAATGCTATAAAATGACTTATAAACGTGATTACAAGTGTCGGAGAGGCCTATAACATCATTTGTTGATGTAGCGAATATCTTAAGTGAAATAGAGTTTACAAGTTTAATCTGTGGTTTACACTTTACACCAATGATTTATAAAACCTGTTCCGTTTCGTTGCTAAGATCATTTGCTGTTGCTGATATTAGGGATCCCGAAAGATTGATATTTTTTTTCGATTATCAAAAATATCGATTATATTTTTTTTCAGCCAATGTATCGATATATCGATATTTTATCCTCAGTATCGAATCGACGATATATTTTTTTTACTTCTAGAAATTTTGAGCAGTTTTCTTTTTACATAAAAGTTATTATGAAAGATTTTTTTAGCTGCGTTTCCAGAAGCCCGACTGCAGCCCGTGTGCAAAATCGACTCGGGAAACGCTTCGAATTGAAAAAAATTACATGTAATCTTCAATTGAAAAAAATTACATTAACCAATCAGAGAACAGAAAATTTGAGTACCTGGAAACGCCCGAGCGCGCCCGTCGGATCAGCTGACAATTGTAAACAATACTCTTATACTTATATGTATCTATTTTATGAAATGATACGATATATTAGTATCCGGTAAATATCTAGTATTTGATCTAAATATTTTCTGAAAAAATTTTCCAAGTTCAAAAAAAATTATAAGTTCAGAAAAGTTAAGTTAAGTTAAGTTTTTTAAGAAAATTGTTTAGTGGCAAGCTTCTGGCATAATTCCGGAAGCTTGCCACTAAATTACTGGTTTATTGACAGTCTTGAAAAGTTTTTAAACTTAGAATTTTCAGAAAATATTTAGATCAAATACTAGAAATTTACCTAGTATCCTTAATATAAAAGTTAACTAAAATATTAAAAAACTTTTGGCAAGCCATTTCCGACACATGTTTTGTAAAAAGATTTGTTTGTAAACAAAGTATTCTTCCACGCAGCCCGCCCGTTTATTAATTCCCGAAATCAAGGATTTAAGAACGGGCGCCTGACTGTGACGTTTACGTGACGTGGAAGTGTGCAAACGGGCTCTGGTAACGATGCATGTGCGCCTGTGTGCCCACCCGGACTGCAGTCGGGCTTCTGGAAACGCAGCTTTTGAGAATTTCTGTTTTTGAAAAAAAAATATCTCACCCTTCTCTCCTTACATTTTTCTTTTTTTTTAAATTCAAGATTCTAAAATATATAATGGTTATTCATATAAAAACTTTTCTTTTTAAATATTGTTATATATCGGATACTCAGGAAACTGTCTCCCCTTAATCACAAATATTTTTAGTATTTTATCTTGGTACTAAATTTTGAAGGAAAATGTTAAATTTTTTTAATGCTTTGTTTTACTTTTTGGTTGGAAATTTTCCCGCGAAATGTGCAGTGCACATACACAAGAAATGACAAGATGGTCCGAAAATTATAACACTGGATTGAAGTACTATAATTTTAATTATATTTATACTATGTTTTAACATTTATTTATTTTTTACTTCAACAATCGAATCGTTGAACATCGTACTATGTGTGAACATTGTGCAAAAAAATAAAAAATAAATAATAATCAATTTTATCAAAAATTATATCGATATTGATGTATCGATAATCAGATATCGACGTATCGATAATCAGATTCACATTTTTAGCAATGTTTTCAAAACTTTTCATCCCTACATTTAAAATATATCAGTGAATCCATAAAAAATATTATAAAGAAATTTTTGATACTTTGTTAGTTAGAAGTTAATAGTTTTAATATAATAGTTACGTAAAGGGATGTCACCTTAGCAACATACTTACCTCTGCCTCTCCTTTTTCCTTCTTATTGACTGGATAAGTTTATTTCTAATTTTTCTATAATTTTCTAAATCACCATCCTACTACTACCCTTGGATAAATAATGTCTAGACTCTCCTCTATTGTATAACTAATCAGCTCATCTTTTTTTATTTCTAAGGCTATAAAAGGGCATTTCTATTTCTAAGGCGCTTGTGTAGGAGCATTTGATATTCATAATGTTATTACTTTTATTGCTATAATCTTTATTTGAGCCTGTAACAACACTAGTTTTATTTATCCCACCACCATTACAGTTACCATTTCTATAACTATTCATATCAAGATTTAGCCCATCACCCTTAACTTTACCTAGTTTTTAGATAACAAGTCACCAAACTGGCACTGAAAAGCTCAACACCTTCATAACTCCAGTGAACTCTGTCTTCTGCAGAGAGATCTTTGTCCAGAAATGTTCTCCACAAATCCAAAAACCTAATATTTTCTGAAATACATAATTTCTTAACCCTTTCATTTACACCTAAAGCCCTCCTTCCCCATTCCTGACCTACACCTTACCTAAATAAAATCCCAGAAATAATACACCTTCCACTAGCTCTCATCTTATGAACCAACCTCCTATAATCTGCTATTAATTTTTCTGACTTCTATATCCTACAGCATTTGTACCCACATGCACTATCACATTTGAATCTACATTTGCATCCTTAATCTCTCTATCTATCCTATCCACAATATCATTCACTTTGCCAACCCAACCCCTGCTCTAGGTGAGCCTATTCATTTCTATGCTGTCAGTGTAAGCTTGCCAATAACTGTTTCCTCTTGGCATTGGTTTTTAATAGTATATATATATATATATATATATATATACATATATATATATATATATATATATATATATATATATATACTATATATATATATATATATATATATATATATATATATATATATATATATATATATATATATATATATATATATATATATATATTTCTATGTTTATAAGTTAAATAAATATATTTTAAAAAATGAAAGAGAAGAGGAACAATGATATAGAAATGAGAGAAAAATTGAACAGAACACATCCTGTATTCTTATCAAACAAATTTTATGTCAATGAACATTTTCCATTGTTGTCCACGATGCAAAGATACTGATATAGGCGCTTTTTGTAAAATTTGTCAAACTAAAATAGCTGGGAGTGTGACTTTGATTGAAAGACACAAAAGGACCAAAAAACACATTAACAAATGTTTAAAATTTGGATTAGAAGAGGTAGCTATGGTTCATTTTTATAGCTTTTTTTTTTTTTTATATTAATGCATTTAGATCGAAGTTTTTTTTACAGTTTGTGGTAGCGTAAAGTTTGTGGTTTTGCTTTAATTAGATTTCTATTTTACAGAATTTTGGATATTATTATTATTATTAATTTTTTTTTTAAATTAATGGTCCTATTTACGATAGTTCTGATTTACTTTTCTTCATCATCATGGATTACCTCAGTTTAAGTAAAAAAGAAAATTTAACTTTTGACAATTTAAATTTGGTCAAAATGGATTATCATTAAATGCCACATTTTTAAAAATAAATACTGATAGGGAAAATTTGTGAAATAAAGTATTATCTACTGATCCCATGAATTTAATATTATCTAAGAAGAGGAAGCTGGGATAAAATTAATAGCTCAAAAGACTTTGAAAGAATTTTGCAGTTATTAGCTTCGATTCGACTGTTATTCAGACTGAATGCACTTAAAAACAGATGACAAGAACAAAAATGAGAAACATTAAGAGAAAGTGTAAAGGATGATAAGCAAATAATAGCTGTGACTTATTTTTAGAATATGAATGTTCAGTTAAAATATCAATATTTAAAAAAATGTAAAATTTTTTTTTCTAAATCAGAGTTTGTTAAAAAAAATCTGTAAATACCATACTTATTCACAATTTCTGATGAAATATCTACGTTGAAATGTTTATCAAGAATTTAGAATTTAAAATGCATACATGTTTGGATATAAGCTAGAAAATTGGACCATGAGAGAAGAGCTAGGGTGATAGGGTTAGCAACCTAGCCCTTTAGTTATATTGTTTCCAACAATTCTAGAACTAGCATTGGCAGCAAAACACTTCTAGAAGCATGATTTTGTGGAGAACTCTGGGGAAGGTTTAGTAGAGATCATAGGAAAGAAGATGCTCCTACTGACGACAAAAAACCCTTCTTGGGAGTGTAAAACTCAGACTAGAATTGAAAATTAATGCTCGGAGAAACTTTATCTAGAATACTCTAGGAGAAGACTTTAGAGGAAAAATGAGAGAAACTGGTAGTCCGCTGACAGGGTGAAAAATCCTTCCTGGAAGTGGATAAGGCTGAATATTGGATAGAGAGGAGACTCTAATAAGATATGAGAAAACTCAGAGAACTGAGGCTGTTTTTGACACTATTATGGTAGCTCTAGTGCACATGCCAGTTTATTATTATAAAGCAGAATTGCTAGTGAAGCTTATGAAATCATCATCATCATCATCAATAAAAATTAAATTTTGAATGAGCAAAAAAATAATGTTTAAAGTTAATATATTATCTATATATATATATATATATATATATATAATATATATATATATATATATATACTATATTATATAATATATATATATATATATATATATATATAATATAATATATATATATATATATATAAATATATATAAGCCGAATATGGGGTGACCGGCCCGCCTCTTTAGAGGGGTGATTCGGTCCACTCTAAATAAAATAAAAAAATAATTAAAAAAAAAAAAAAAAAAATTTCCGCTCATTTTATAGCCACGCGGGAGTACTACAAGTTTTATTTAGATCATAAATTAATCTAGAAAAGTTTTTATATTTTTAAAAAATGTTAGAAATTTGGGTACAAAATTTCCCTCAATAGAACTCACTTATTGAAAAATGTGATTTTTTTTAACTTCGTTATAAAATGAAAAAATTTTTGGATCGATTTTAATTATTTTTTCAGTGGATACACTCGAGTATGTTAGCTTAAACTGGCAAAGTAAAATTTTTGATCCCAAGCAGTATTAGAGGCAAAAAAACGGGGCCTAACTTGGTCCGGATTCACCCCGCGTAAAAATTGATGGGGGGGTGGCTGGACCACCATTGTTTTCGTATTTTACGATTATTATTGACATTTTTATTACGTATAATTAATTTAAATGTAATAAAAAGTTACTTATATTAAGTGAAATTTTTTTTAAAAAATGAAATTTAAATAAAAAAAAAACGAGTTCAAAAAAGTGTACAAAATTTTTGGGCGGAGAGGGGTGAATCGGACCACCCTTGATTTATATTCGTATTTTATTATCATTATTGACATTTTTATTTCTTATTACGAAATTTAATATGATAAATAATTATTATATTAAGTAAAAAAATTAAAATATAAAATTGAAATATAGGTAAAAAGACGAATTTAAAGAGATGGTCCGAGTCACCCCTCAATGGTGGTTCGCTTCACCCCTCCACGGTCAGGCGACTCGGCGTATTCAAACTTTAATAAAACTTTTATTATTAGAATTACATTACTATTTTTTTTTGTGTGATTATGCCCGACTATAGGGCCGTGATTTACAAAAAAAAAATTTCCAAAAAAAAGTTGCATTAGGTGAGAGTCGGGAGACGAAGTTATACCAAACTAGACCACGCCACCCCGCCCGACGCTATATATATATATATATATATATATATATATATATATATATATATATATATATATATATATATAATATATATATATATATATATATATATTATATTATATATATATATATATATCAAATCTAGACACAAATGAAAGAAGCATTTGTTAGTAGTGCAAGTGAAGTATGTGGTTATGATAAAGTAGGAAGTAAGAATGTCAATAATAAATGGTGGAATGAAGATGAAGCAAGCTGTAAAAAGTAATAAAGGGGTGTTGCTGAATGTTAAAACCAATTGATAATGTGTCGAAAGAAAGGTGTATGGAAATATGTGGGAAGGAAATGAGCAAGGCAAAATATTGCTTGCGTAGGAGGCAAAAGTGCAATAAATGAGCAGTTTGGAATGAGATTGAACAGTGATTGTCAAGGTAATAGGAAGTTGTTTTGGAAGGAATTATGAAAGGTCAGGAAAATAGAAGGAGAATCTTCGTAAAGTAATGAATAAGGATGGTGCTTTTGTAATTGGTGAGATGGAAATGGGGAGAGTGGGGGGGGAGTGTGGAGATGAGATTGTGCATTGAACTGGATATTGTAGTTGTGTAACAAGGTTGTGGAGGGTTTGTAGTTT
Organism: Trachelipus rathkii; assembly: GCA_015478945.1. Classification (NCBI taxonomy): domain Eukaryota; kingdom Metazoa; phylum Arthropoda; class Malacostraca; order Isopoda; family Trachelipodidae; genus Trachelipus; species Trachelipus rathkii. Next base: position 10,960 of record JABUQX010119464.1, on the reverse strand, counting down.
CTTGAGGGCTGGAGAGGAAGAGCATTGATAGTATCCTTGTATAAAGGTAAGAATGAATTAAATTTAAACTGTAGATTTTCATTCAGTAGTTTTGGGTGTGTTAGGAAAATATTGGGTGGGTATTTTGGTGAAAAAGACCGTTGAGTGATTAAAGCGGATGGTAGTTGAAAAACAAGGGTATTTAGAAGTTGGAAGAAGATATATTAGATCAAATTTTACGTTAAAAAAATGAGAGAGGAGGAGAAGAAAGAAAACTTTATTTAGATTTTATGCGGATTTGCAAACAGGCGATGAGAGGTTAATGATGGGAATCTCGGTAGCAGATGAACTATATGGTGTTAGGTGGTAGGCTTCTGAATGAATTAAAAAGTACCTATATATATATTTGATAGAAGCTTTGTGTTAAGCAATAAATGAAGTGAGAGAGTGAATGCTTTTAATATTTTTATATAAAAGGTAGGGTACCCATATCTGAGTGGGACCAGGAATGTTATATTATTGTCCATGGCTATTTAATTTGTATATGGATAAGATAATGAAAAAATTTAAGGAGGGGTAGCAGGGGAGTGTGTTAGACTGATGGAGAATTTAAGAGGGTGGAGGAGGGGGGGGGGTTTGCTTATTGTATACAGGTGATTTGGTTTTGTGTGGTGAAACTGAGAAAAGTTTTTAAAGTTTGATAGAGCAGTTTGTCAGGGTGTGTAAAAAGAGAGATTTGAAAGTAAATGTACATTCAGTGCATATAAACTTGGAACTTACCTGTGCTATTAGTGTGAAAAAAGGATATCAAGAAATTTGGTGATTCTAACACTAATGCAGTAAGGTTTCCTATTCTGTTATTGGTATCTTGTCTGAGTGTTGACTTTACTGTTGCAACAGCTGAGCTCGTCAGTACTCTGCTGGATTTAATTAAGGAAAGTTTTTTTTGTAGTGTTGCTCCAGCTTTTATTGCCCATGATT
>JABUQX010119464.1:0-5000 GCA_015478945.1 Trachelipus rathkii | reverse complement strand
CATTTTCTCAGTCGAATTTGTTTTCAATGTAAAGAATTTGATTCCACACATCCTTCTACCACTCCTAACGCCACCTTGCTTCTTCACCAATCAGTAGCTTCAGTCCTCGACTCACAATTCGACTAAAATACCAGCATATATTCCCTACAACACTCAATAAACTAATTCACCCTTGATAAATTCCTACAGTCCCCTTATCTCCCTTACCCTATATAAGGGGTATTATTACTGCTCTCCAATCCCTCGGAACTATACCCTCCATAAAACGCTTTATTACGCAACTTCCAAAATCCAATCAATCACCATCTCGCCTCCGTGTTCTTGATCATTTTTCCAGTAATTTCATCTATACCTGCAGATTTACCATTCTTCGAACTTTCTCTCACTACCATTACCTCCTCCTTGCTAAGACCTCATCCCCAAAAACCTATTTCCTTCTTGCACCATCAAACCCACACACCTTCACTATCACCTTTTCGATTACTTGTTAATATTATGCAGGATTCTCGAAAGTGTTCTTTTACACTCGCCTCACATCCATTTCATCTGTTATAAAAGCACCATCCCTATTCATTATTCTAAGCAGGTTCCCCTTATTCTCATTCTTAATCTTTCGGCTTCCTTCAGAAGAACTTCCTATTCCCTTTCAAGTCCCCATTCATCCTCCTTCCAAAACTGTTCATTTACCTTCTTCTTATTCTCCTACATATTGCACTTATTTAGTATTCTTTGTTCCTCACTTAATACTTCAAAACATCTTCTTTTGAAAACTTCATCATTGGCCTTTGGTACATTCAACCACGCTTCTTTTTTACTTTTAACCGCTATTATTATTTTTATTATATATATATATATATAATATATATATATATATATATATATATAATATATATATTATATATATATAATTATATATATAATATATATATAATATAAATATATATATATATATATATATATATATATATTATAAATAATTTCAGGTGAGAATTTATGGAAAATCGCCAAGTTTGGGTAAGACAGAGAAGAAATATGACATTAGTTATGAAAAGACACACACCATGTCTTTAAATGACGAAGAGATTTTAAATTCAAGTGTTGAGAAAAGCGACCAGTATTATAGTGACCCACTTTCTTCTCCCTCAGCTAATGTCCTTAACAGACATGGAAATGCAATAACTAAAGATAAACGTGTTGATTATAAGCACATTTTAGAACAACTTGCATCAAACTTGCAGCAAGAAGACGAATATGATCTTTTCGCCAAAAGCATTGCTTCCCAACTCAGAAAGTTACCTGAGGATTCAGCGGTTTCTTTAATAGCCGATGTTCAAAATTTAGTTTCTCAAAGAAGACTGAAGTATTTAAATGATAGCAAAAGTCAACAGCATTCTGTTTCACCTCAAGTCATTACTGTACCCTATGAAAATAATCATTTCGACACATAACGGTTATTAATTATACTTTTGCTGAGGATATATTAGAATATCCAAGTGTCTAGAATCTAATACATTAGATGTAGTCGTGACTTGACATCGGCATTCTGTTTCCTTATTTTGTGGAAACTCTTGAATAAGTATATCCTTCCAGAAACACACAATTGGGTAGTGAGTGAGCTATGAAGTCCTCATACAAACTTCTCAAGATTATTATTATTATTATTATTATTATTATTATTATTATTATATTATTATTATTATTATTATTATTATTATTATTATTATTATCCCCCTTTTTATTAATGTTGTCGTTGCCGTCGAGAGGGGGCACAGACACATTTGTGTCTGCGAAGTGCCACTTTCTTTCTTTTTGTTATATTTTTGTTTTTGTTTACTCCCCTCCCTTATTATTGTTATTATTATTATTATTATTATTATTATTATTATTATTATTATTATTATTATTATTATTATTATTATTATTATTATTATTATGGGAAGGATCCGACTTCTCCCGATAACCATCGCCCTATTTCCTTGACCTGCAATACATGTAAGCTCATTTAGAGATTGGTGGCTTCCCATCTTGTTCCATACGTTGGAGCAACTCCATGCATTTTCCGACTACCAATTTGGTTTTCGTCGCCATCGCTCGACCCAGGATCCTCTCCTTCGGTTGGATCACGACATTCGTGAATCATTTGCTTCCAACAAAATGACCTTGGCCGTCTTCTTTGACCTCGAAAAGGCGTATGATAGCACGTGGAGGCTGGGGGTTTTGCGGAGCCTCCACTCTTTGGGACTTAGGGGGCAACTTCCCCTCTCCTTCAGTTATTATGTCGGCGATCGTTCGTTTCAGGTCCGTTTGGGTACCACGCTGGTCGAGGCGTTTTGTCCCTGACGAAGGGTGCCGCAGGCAGTGTACTGAGTGGTGTTGCTTTTCCGCTCATCGGTTTCAATGGTGTTGTCGATTCCATCCCGACGTCGGTGCGCTGCTTCATCTATGTTGACGATCTTGCCCTGTTTACATCTCTGGATTCTAATAACTTTCCTTGTATGGAACGTCAACTGCAGGTGCCATCGAGAGGTTTCCTCCTGGTCCTCTTCCACGTCGAAAACTACAGCCATGCTTTTTCGAAAAATTCCTCGTCGTAGGGGTCGGCCCTACAATCGCCTCCAATTGTTACGGCCTCTATGGCTCCCTATCGGTGTGGGAGCGAGGGGCGTCCTGGGTCTGTTTGCTCGAATGAGCGCCTCACGTACCTCCTTCATATTACTCTCCTCAAGGCTACTTGCCGCCGTTCCTTGGATCTCTTACTGCACCTCACCTCGAAGACTTTGCGGTGGCGACAGAAAAACCCATGCTCCACCTTTACATCATGCTGGGCGGCTAGAACTGACCTATGGTTGTGCCATATCCAATGGCAGACCGTTCCGCCTACTCACGCCTTCTGACCCCATTAGACTGAAGGCTGAGAATTGCCACGGTGGGCATGTCCGTTCCTTCTCCAAGGAGAGCCTGGCGGTAGAGGCCGGGTGATAGCCCCTATCCCTGCGGAGGGAGCAGCTCATGTGTTCGCTGTTCATCCGTCTTCAGGTTCCTACCTCGTCGGCCTTGACACCTATAATAGAGCGGGTCCGTCAAAATCCTTCTTATTGGTCATTTGTTGGGGGTTGTTACTTCCATCTTCGCTTTCCTCGACCTTCCTCAGCAAGCGGTCATGCAATATGATTTTACCTCTACCCGTTCACAGTGGGTCTCTCCGCCTCCTGTTCTCTGCAGTGGGATCCAATCTTTGAGTAAGTCGGAGGCACACCCGGTGCAGTTGAGGGATTCCTTTGTATCTCACGCGGAGGTCCATAGCGACTCTATAGCGGTTTACACCGATGGTTCAAAGACGGAGGAATGGGTGGGAGCTTCAGCTGTGTTTCCTGACATCACTGTATCCCACACCCTTCCACCCTATTTGTCTGTTTTTCAGCTGAACTGATAGCTATGTCCATGGCGGTGAACAGGATCAGTTCCTTCGCCCCGTGGCGGGTAATTTATGACCATCTTTTCTGATTTCTCGGAGTGCTCTCAGTCGTTGACTTGACCGGTCAAACCCGTAACCCTACTGGTCTGCTGCCATTCAACCAGTCCTCTGCTTGCTTACCTTCGCAGAAACCACTTTACATTGAGTTCTGGTTTGGTCCCTCCCATGTGGAGTTCCTGTAAACGAACGGGCCGACATGGGAGAGCCAAACAGGCGGCCTGCACACGGGGTGTCGGCTTAATTGTGCCAATACGCTTCCTCCTTGCTGTGCGCCTGGCCATTTCCCTGCTACAGATTTCTCCATCTCTTTGCGTCGGGGCTTCCTCTTCTCTGGCTGGCAGTCATGTTGGACGGAGGATGCTCGTGGCGCCAAACTTCGGAATGTCAAACCCGTCCTTGGCCGGTGGTCTTCATCTAGTAGGAGGAGTCGCCTCCTGGAGGTGGTCCTGGCTCGATTGCGTCTTGGTCATACCAATCTCACCCATGGATTTCTTATGTCACAGGGGGTTCCCCCGACCTGCCCATTTTGCTCCTCCAGTTGTCCTTTCACAGTCGTTCATCTCTTTGTGGATTGCGTTGCCATCTCGACCCTTAGAAGCAAGTTCTTTCCTGACGTGCTAACTATACCTCTTCAGCGCCTTCAGCACATCTTATCCGAATCGTCTCATTTTCGTAGTGATTGCATTTTTGCCTTCCTATTGGAACTGAACTCTTGTAAAGATCTAACATCTCAGCCTTGTTCCTATTTCGTTCCGTTAGGGATTTCCCCTGCTTAGTTTCCTAAAACGGTATAGCCGCATTCTTGGTGCTATGGAGATCCCTTTACATCCATTAAAAAAAAAAATACCCTTAATACCACACAACTCCCTAATGCGTTCATTAATGCATATATAATATACATATATACTATAAGGATATATTGAAAGTCATATAAAAAATATACAAATATAAATAATATATATATATATATATATATATTATAGTATAATATACTATATATTTTGAGAAAAATACAGTGGTAACAAAACAACTACAACAAACACAGTTCAATTTACCCGATGTTCTCTTGTCGATCGGAGTGGGAAATATGAAATGGGAAACTAAAGCTTGCTTTATTTATTAAGTATTCTTTGATACTTATTAATATATACAGGTTTACAAAACAACTAAACTTTTTCAAATTCCAAAATATGTGGCTGCCCACATTTGTTTCATTTACACTTTACCCCTTATTAACAGGCAACCACTCTCTATTACAATAATTGGGACAATTACTAAATGCACCTTCACGAAACTGACCTTACAGGGTATATACAGAGTAGGTTGCTACTCTGGGGACACGTCCATTTACAGCACCACTACACAATATTACTATACAAGAGTTACTACACAAAAGTACATCACTATGTTTACGTTAATACAAACTTAACTTATATCACAGGAAGAAAGGAAGTAAGAAAGATAATATAAAATAATATACAATAAATAGTAAGGGATAACAAGGGAACACAGGGTTTGCTCCTAG
>JABUQX010119463.1:27500-30668 GCA_015478945.1 Trachelipus rathkii | reverse complement strand
GCAGGATCTGGATGGTATTCTCTCTTCCAAATTCAAGCCTGCCTTCAGTCATACAGATTCGTAGAGCGTTATCACCATGCCAGCTGAAACTGGGTGCGCCAGCGCGTGTCACATAAGCGTTGGTTGCCCAGTGCCTCTTACTGCCACACCCTTCAGGGCCCTGAGATGGGCCTCACGCATCTCTAAGATTCCGGGCAGCGCTACAGTGCCAGTGCTATCAAATCGAATCTGTATGATGCGCTGCTGCCACCACCAGTTTTGAATTGATATTTTCTGAAAGGGAGGCGGGGTTAAGAGTCTTTCACCTCCTCCTTCGCCCAGAGGGGTATCTACCATACCCTTCAAAATCCTCAGGATTCACACCTCTTCAAGGTGCGCATCCCATTTGGTTTTCTCCTCTCAGAGATGGTGTTGCTTTTTAGATACTCTTTATTAATGAAAGCCGTTTATCTGTAAGTTAGGTACGCTGTTAAGTATTAATGACTGTGTGAAATTAACACTGATTTAATAGAGAAAACAGATGAGCTCTTGCATATTACCAGTGGAAATAGCTGACGATTGATGTTGTGTTAGAAACGTGGGCTTAGGTTAAGATTTTGTTGAGTAATGTTAGGTTTGCCCAAGAATTTTGCTAATGTCTACGTTTATTCATAGTTCAAAATGATGTTATACTCGAGATGAGTGATACTTTGATGATGATAGTGTCAATTCATAGTTCAAGATGCCGGTATCTTTGTTAGATTGGTCACTTTTGTGTACTTTGATAATGTTGACTGTTTATTCATACGTAAGGTAAGTTTTGTAAAATATGAGAAGATGGTTTCGATCTACCAGTCGCCCCAACCAGAGACCATAATCTTATCACTTACGCCATCACCTCATATGTTATATAACAGTACAAATATTTAAGACAGTGATTACTTTATATATATATAGAAACGTGCGCCTAGGTTAAGTTTTTGTTGAATAATGTTAGGTTTGCCCTAGACTTTTGCTATGATTATGAATACCCCATCGAGTAGCTCACTGATTTATATATAACTCAGCTCCCAAGTCTATACAGTGCTGTCAAATCACCTCTGTGTGATACGCAGTTGCCAGATTTACCAGTTTGTTTAATAAATATAATAAGTACTTTAATTCACTCCTTACGTGTGGTTAACGCTAAAATCATTTTCATGTTTATATGTTGAAATTTTCTGGAAAGGAGGGGTGTGCCCAAAAAGAAGAGACAGGCTCTCCAAAAATATTCCTGGTTTTACTATTGCTTAATGTTTTGTGTGATACCTATTGGTAAATCCAATGTTACAAAAATTAACATTGATATGTTAGAGTATATGCTTGAAAAGAGTGAATAGGTTAGCGCCTTTGTATGCTGTGCCAGGTACTTTATCGATGTTGCGCATGGAATCTTGTTAATATGTTAGTTGCCTATTCTAGCGTAAGGTGTTAGATTTTGTTATTGGGTATATTATATTCTTAGTTCCGGTAATGCTAGCTTTATTAATGTAGAAAACAATGCCACGTTAGCAGTTGTATTCGTTGGTTGCATATAAAGAACTTATTATACCATGTTACTGGTTGCTGTTAGTTGTTGTTGCTGTTGTTGTTGTTGTTGTTGTTGTTATTGTTGTTGTTGTTGTTGCTGTTGTTGTTAATTTATTGTTGTTGTTGTTGTTGTTGTTTGGTTGTTATTGTTGTTGTTGTCTACAGAATATATACCCTTTGAACTGATGTGTCTGTTGCGTTGTAGATTCTTGTTTACTTCTCTGATTATTGAAAGAAAGCAATCTCATTACCTATAAGGGTTGTTTACGCATACGATTTCCGTCAGTAGGATATTTTTTCGCACTGTACTGGTACGATGACATCTCCTTGCATCTCTACATCTGTTGTTGATATCTTCACGAGGAGCTTCGTTATTCCCAACAATGATGTGTCATTTATATTTAAGCGTAAACCAAATGGTAGTCGTTACGTTGTTTTAGGTCGCTAAGCGGGTCAAATAATATCCTTTTATTCGTTTCAGCGATGGGTCTACCATCAAGATTGATCGACATCGTTGCTACATGGGTAGAGGATAAGTGTTTGTTATCCGAGAGATCAACGTTTAGTGAAATATCTAACAGGGAAGACAACATAAGTGGTTCTAATAGAATAGACGTGGTGTTCTCATCGTGTGACAATATTAAAACCTTGAGGTACGCCAATATTGGAAACCCGTCGATTGTGTGACCTTCTATCGCACATGTATAGGTTTCACAGTTTGAACACCTGAAAATATTACAGCGTTGCTTAAAATAAAAAACGAATTAACATCACATCTTAACGATGTTGACATACTTGAGGATATAATACATATAGCACATGGTGTAATCTATGATATTTACACCGAAACATGGGGTTTCCCGTATAATATATACAGGAATGCTTTAATAACTATCAGCTTGAAGAAGCCATATTTCCTTTGTTTCTGGAAAGAATGAGTGCTGCCAAAGAATCAAAATGGTTACCCAGTGGTTTAAGTTTAAGTTGCTGCAAAGGCATTTATACTTACATTCTTTTAAAAGGTGTTGAATCCTTAGAGAGATATATAGAACCTTACTCAACTTGAATCCTATGTTCTTTGATTAGATAATATATTTAAAATAAACTTATGTTTTTATATAACACTCTTTTTCAATGAAAATTATATGTTATAAAATATGAAAACTTGTTTTATTTCTTATGTTCGTTTTATTGGCTAAGTTGTTAATGATAGCTGTTTATCTGGTTGTTGTGTAAGCGGGTGTCTATGCTCATAGTTTAGCTTTATATGAGAGTAAAACTTTACTTTGTCTGCCCTACCCAATAGGTATTATGATGGTTAGGCAAGGTTATGCTAAATTTTTTTGTTAATTATTTGTCATGTTGGAGATATGGTTGACAAAGTATGAATAAGTTGCGCTTTGTCCACCTTGTTAGTTACTTTACGGATGTTAAGTGTGAAACTTGCTACTGTTAATCCAGATATTTATTCTTTGTTTAAGATGTGTCTGTTTGGTTCTCTTTGCAAGATTATATATTCTTAGTTCAGGCAATGTTATGTTGGCTTTATTAGTGTATATGAAAACTTTTGTGACGACTGCACACTTTCGTCGGTCTGTGTGATAGTTTACACAAAGTTAT
>JABUQX010119463.1:0-20000 GCA_015478945.1 Trachelipus rathkii | reverse complement strand
TGCTTTTTATTATTTAGAGGTAATTTCTTTCGTAATAAAGCTTTGAGAATAGTTTTGTTCCTCTAATTGTACTGTACTAATAACTGGTTTCATGGTGCAGGAATGCAACTTGAATACAGTCTGAGTTAGCGAGTTCTATGCACCACATAGACCCAAGGCTAAAAGGTGTAAACGAAATAATATTTCTATTCAAAAATTATTTTCTATTCATGGGCATCAACATCAGACATTAGAATTAGTTTTCTCAGACTTTGATATCTTTATTGAGATGGACAAGGGCGCATGTGATGATACTGAAGAGCTGGTACGTACTACGTAGCCGCTGCATATCACTCTCGTGATGATGAATGTACATTAAGACCTGACAAAATGCTGGTTCAAAGAGTATAGTAATATATATATATAATATAATATATATATATTTATATATTATAATATATATGGGGTATATAAATATATATATGATAGTTGATACTATCTAAAATAAAAATATGATAATATAATAATATATATATATATATATATATATATATATTCTATGATGGCAAAGGACAAAGGCCTATCTAATTCCAGCAGAGTTGGTAGGAATTCCTGCATGAGGCAGATCTAATTTAAAGGCAGACATGCCCCGATACACTGCGTTTGAAGGTGTATAAGTCAAAGGTTGTTTGGAAAATGGGTAGAGAGAGTGTTCCAGACTTTACCAGCGGATAACATTTAAGAGTTAAGCATAGAGCTAAAGAATGGGGTAAAAGGTTGGAAGAGAATGGACGAGACTGTGTAGAAAGAAGTGTCCTACGAACCATTCTTAATGGATGAGGTATTCGATTGAAGATTTCAGAAGAGCAGTGATGCAACAATTCAACGGGTAGAAAGAGACTGGATAGAGTTAAGTTATTTTAACCAAGGGAAAGCAGGAAAGTTATTAAGACAAAAAGTCCTAGACAGGGGCCCTAGGGGGGGGGGGGGGGGAGGGACAACCTATACTCCACCTTTTCCAGAAGGGCTTTGTGAGTGGAACAACCTCCCAGAGGGCGAGACACACTCCATACAGGGGCAAATGACACAACAATAAAAATCAAGCAACTGGGGCGGCGTAAAGAAATTCTGAGAGTCTCAGAACACTCAACCTCTTAGAAGCTTGTTTTGAAAGAGAAGTAATAAGATCCTTCTAATTAAAATTGCCATAAAAGGAGACAATAAGATTATTAAGGACAGACGAAAGTTTGAGTTGTGTGTTTTCTAAGAATATAAATAGCTGTGGAAGATTATGTCGAATGGAAAGGTAGAGAAAACTGAGTTTTGAGGCATTGAAAACCAGCTTGTTCTCAATGCCCCAAATTAGAAATTCAAGAAAGATCAGGTTAGTCGCAAGAGGTGGCCCTCCTAGCTTGAGAAATTGTTGTTGGGAACGTCTATCAAAATGAAGGGAGTAACGAAGGGTGTAGTTGTCGGCATAGGAGTGGATAAGTGATGAAGTAATAAAGAGCAGGTCATTAATTAACGGAAAGTAAAAAGAGAGTCGGGGATAGAATACCCTGAGGAACACCACAATTTATTGATTTAACCCTTTCATGGCAGGTCGCACATTTGTGCATCACCTTTTCTAGAGTTTGTATTTTGCTGTCAGGTTTGCAACGAAAACCATCACCAACGCGTGTGAGTCGATTAACCCTTCCTCTTTCCATTTCGCATATAAAAACTTGCATAAGAATTATTCTAAATTAGTTATGGTCTTTAGCTGTCAGCGTGTGCAATGTTTCTTGAAAAGGTAAGTAGTCATGCAGAGTTAGATACCTTATTTTTTTAGAATATGGCTTATTTTTTTATATAGTATATTTAAATGTGTACTTTCTAATATCTTTTATGTTTCACAATGCTACGTACAGCCACTTTAGTGTAAAAGAGATTATAAAAGTGTTTCTTGAAGTCATCACCTGCCTTGAGTTACCTATTAGGCTTTTTTCAATTATTTTTAAATTAATATATTATGATATATACTGATTTTTTTGGCCATAATATTCAAATATATATCTCATAAATGTATTGTATCTAAAAAATTATTTCATAAAATGTATGCTGTATGATATATTTGCATCCAAAATTTTGAAGAAAAATCATACTTTTGACACCTTTTATATGCATATTACAGTATATCTAAAACATTTCGCGAACGTTTGGAAACTAATAAGAAGTGACACCAGTTTATGCAACCTCTCTGATGATGAGACGCAAGTATTTGCTGTGATGAAGAAGAGGGAGACAATGGGGAAGCTTCTTCCCTTCAATTTGGTGGTTCTGGTTGGTCTAAAAAAGAATCAGTGTTTTGATAAATATATATTTATTAAAAAAAGTTTTAATAATGTATATATAATATATATAATATATATATATATATATATATATATATATTATATATATATAATATTAGATTATAATATAGTATATAAATATATAATAATTATATATATATAATATATATAATATATATATATATAGGGATTTTAGTGATATGTGATGTTCTTGAAAAATGAATGAAAAAACCAGTATACATTGTTTCAATGTTTCACGTTCCTTCACAACTCGGTACACTTTGCAGATGAGAGAAAGTTGGCTCAAAAAAATATTATCCATGCCCATTATCATGTTTTTCCTATTGTAACCACATGGGTTACGTAGATCTTACAGATCAGATGAAAAGTTCGTACGAAATTGATAGGAAATCTAAGAAGTGGTGGTTTCGAAACTCATTTTCTAGACGTATCTGCAGTAAATAGTTTACTAAAATATCGAGAATTGTTTCCCAATGTGACTACAAACCATTTCAATTTTAGACAAAGTTATAAAAGGGTTTATTGGTTGCGAAGGTTCAAAGAGAAGACTCAGCGATAAAAAAGTTGAGGTGCCAATAAAAAACCATAAAACCAATGTACCAAAGGAAAAAAGACAAGACAGAGCATGTCATCTTCCTAAGCATTCTGGAACTAGAAGACGCAACTATTGCAGTACAAAGGCAGTACCACACCAAACTATATGGATGTATGACACATGCAATGGTCCTCTCTGCATAGCTAGTGAAAGGAAACTGTTAGAAGGACTCAGTCTGAGCATATATATATATATAATATAATTATATATTATATATATATATATATTAATATATATATATAAAAATATATAATAATATATAATATAATTATATAATATATAAATAATATATAATATAATATATATATATATTATATATATATATATAGATATATATATATATAATATATAATATATATATATATATATTTATATTTTTATAAATAAATTAATTATTATATAATTATATATATAGTAAAATACAAAAATTTTTTGAAAAAATATAAATATGAGTAATGATGCAAAGATATATATAAATAATATATATATATATTATATATATATTATATATACTATATATATATAGTATATAATATATATAATATATATATAGTATATATATATATTAGAATTTAAAGAAAACTAAGAATCTGAAAATGAAAGTGAAAATAAAAATTTTAATTTTCATGCCGTTTAGTTACCTTGCAGTCAGGTTATGCTATAATTTCCATGCGGTTTTTTGTTCCTTTCGGTCAGGTGATGCAATAAAACAACATCCAAATATTTCTAACTATTATAGGAATTTGACAATACAACATATAAATCCTATTTGGGACCCAATAAGTTTAAAAAAATAAAAAAAAATCAAAATTTAAAGTTTTTATTTATAGCTGCCCGGAAAGGGTTAAAGGATGAACGGTAGTCGTCTACAACAGTTGCGATAGAATGACCGGAAAAGAAATCAGAGAGTAGGATAGATGCAAAGAGAAAGTTTAGAAATCTTAGCTTTGTGCCAAACTCTATCAAAAGCTTTCGATATATCCAGCGCCACAGCAAAAGATTCAACAAAATGCCGAATCGAAGAAGACCAAAATTCAGAATAAAGATAAAGAAGATCACCAGTAGTGAACTTCTTACGAAAGCCACACTGGCTATCAGAGATAAGATGAGAAGAATTAAGGTGTTTTCAAATCTTCTTCAACGATTGGACGATAGTTGGAGGGCTGTGAGGTGTCCCCTTTTATCGGCACAAGCTGAATGAACTCACGTTTCCAGCAAGAAGAGAAGGTCGAAGTAGAAAGACAGACAGAATTGTTTACCTATGCAGGGTACAAGCTAGGAAGGAAAAGTTTTGAAAATCACAGGAGGAATACCATTAGAACAATTAGTCATAAATGAGCTGGAGGGAGGTGGAGAAGGAGGAATAGCTCCGGAATCGTCTAAGGTGGAATTAGAAGTAAAGCTTTGAGCGAGGAGTTCAGTTTTATTAGAAGGTAAAATAGCCGTTGTGCCGTCGTTAGATACTAGTGGAGGAAAAAATGAGGAAGAAGCAAAGTTAGAGTTAACATATTCTGCAAGATGTTAAGAGGAAGAGGAACCAGTAAGATTGTTGCATTTTCTACGGAGAAAAAGTTTTTAAAGTCCCAGAGAATAGAAATTGCATGATTCCGAGATGAAATATAAAAAGAAACAAACAATTCTAGAGTTTTTAGACGAAAGTAATTCCTGAAGGAGATGTCCCTCTGGCGAATAACACGAGTACAAGAAGGTTAAACCAAGGTTTGTTGATTTTAGTTGAATGGAAAGAATATGGAATGTACGCCTCTATGCCAGAAGGATCACTTTGCAAATACACTAACACACTCAGAGGGAGGGACCAATCCCACGGAACCAGTAGTCATCCCATGGAAAGTCAAAGAAGTGCAACTACAAGTCTGACTAGTTTGCCACCGAAGTGCCAAAAATTTCCTCGCTGCATGCTGGGGGTCTTTCCTGTAGAAGACTTGGGAATAGAAGAGAATACAGAGATAATAAGGTGATCGGAGGAACCCAGAGGAGTAAAGAGTTTAACACAATAAGGAGAATGATTAGAGGTTAGGAAAATTTCGAGAGTATTGGGTTCATCTCCAAGACCATCAAAGATATGATTAGGGAGTTGCACCAACTGCTTAAGGTCATTCTGGATAAAAAAAATGGAAAGTTCACCAGCTGTGTCTTGAGAATTATAGAGAAAAAGCCATTGACGGTGGTGATCACTGAAATCACCAAGAATGATGATTTCAGAGAAATGTGAAGAATAAAGAATGTTCTAATTTGGAGTTCAAGTAGACAAAGAATTTAGGACAGTCAGTTGAGTTAGGAGACAGATAAACAGGACAGATGAATTTAGTAGTAGATTGATAAGATATCTTGAGCCATAAAGTAGAAAATTCAGAAGACCCCAAGTCAGAGACACAGAAACATCATTGCCCAAATAGGCCAACAACCGCATTTGGATGAAAATTGATTGTAGAGACAGTAAGAGTCAATAGAATAGGGTTTGCATTTAGAAAGCTCAAACACCTGAGTTTCGATTAAGAATAATAAATAGGTTTAGAGGAAGAGAGGTTGATGTTCAACAAGTGGAATTAGATTTAAAACCCCGAAGGTTGCAGAAATTATGAAGAAACAAGACCATGCAAACAGACCGGCAATTCCGTGATCGCACCAACCCTACCACCGGAGGCCTACAACTCCCATATGGTGGCCTGGGAGGGGTGGATGAGGGGCTATATTTGGAAGCTATTCTAGGCTTCTCCGAGATTGCCATTTTTTAATTTTTTTTAGTAAGAAAGTGTTGTCTGTAATAATGTTTTATGGTGTGTGATAAAGAAAGCCGCTTCAGTGTAAAGAACTATGGGATATGAGCACAAGAGGGCCAGTAGTAGGAGGAAACTGGAGCCCAAACTCCCGCCCCCTTTTTGACCTTTTTTTTGACCGCGACCTTTTTTTGAGCTCGAATTTTTACCTGACCTTGACCTTTTGGGCCTTGACCTTTTTGGGCAGCACAAATTTTGGCAACCCTAATGTTTTTGGCAACCCTAATTTTTTGGCAAACCCTAATTTTTTCGGCAACCCTAATTATTTGAGAAACCCCTCGAAGAAGGGTTGCGCAAACGGTTGCGTACAGCAGTTGTACGTACCCCACCCTAATCTTTTCGACCCTTTGGTCTTCCAGTGGGCAATTTGGCCCACGGTAATTTTGCCACCCCCCATTATGGCTTACCCTTTTTTGCATGCTAACTGTGTTGACACATATATTCTGCCTTGCATAGCCATATTCCATCCGTCAATTTTGTGCCCACGCTAATTTTTTGGCCACTCGTGTCCCGACCCGTCAATATTTCGTTCCTAACTTGAACGTATGATGTATTTAACAGCAACAAAACACCTAACACATGACACACACAACACGCACACACACAGACACACACACCACACCACACTACACACACACACTTACACTTTTACACACATTCACCCTATGACACTTATACACACAGTCACTATGACAACTTACATTTACCCATAGATACTGTGCACTTACATTTACACTCTATCACACACGTACAGAACACCACGGATCAACCCTTTGGTCTTCCATGGCGTCAATTTTTGCCCACCCTAATTTTGGACCCTTTAGGGCTTAGCCCTTTTTTGAGTCTTAACTTTGTTTGTCCTTGCCTTGTGCTCCAAAGCTTGGACGAGATACCAAGGGTCAATTTTGACCACGTAATTTTTTGTCCTTCCTTAGGGACTAGCCCTTTTTTATGTCTTAACCTTGTGGACCATGATATTTACGGCCTGACCTTTGCCAGAACCAGTGGCGTCAATTTGGCCACGCTAATTTTTTGGCCACTCGTGTCCCGACCCGTAACATAATTCGGTCCTAACTGAATATGTATGGATCTACCTTAACATTGAACACCTGAACACACCACACACACACACACAACACAGATTACACACACACTTACAACTTCGATACACACATTCACAGTAGGACACTATAGCAACACATTCACTATGACACTTAATTTACCCATAGACCACTTACAATACACTCTATACACACGTACAAACACATTACCAACCCTTTGGTCTTCCATGGATCAATTTTGGCACCCTAATTTTTGGTCATCCTTAATTTTTCGCAGCCCTAATTTTCGGCCAACCCTTTGTATTCCAGGGTAAATTTTGCAGAAACCAAAATTTTCGGTCAACCCTTTTTGTATTCCAGGGTACAATTTTTGCATTGTAACTTTTTTGACCTTGTAGCTTTTTGATGGCGTTGATGGTTCCAATCACCGTAAGAAAGTATCTAGTGATGTTCTATTAGTGTTCATTGATTATGTCATCGAGGCCAGATGAGTGCCAGTGTGATGCCAATGTGAAATGCCCAATGAGCCCAATTGAGCTGCAATGAGTGCCAAGTGAGTCCACATAGTGCCAACTGAGTGCAAATAGTGACAACTGAAGTGCCACTTTTTTCAAGCCTTTCAGCCTCCCCTGAGCCTAGAATAGGCCCTATAGGGTGTCAGAACCCCTTAGATTTATAAGTATGAGGAACGATTGTTAAACAAGCTCTAGATGCTTCCTAACTATGAGTTAGTCTTTTTCTATCACTTATAGCCTATATAATATATAATTATAATATAAATATATATATTATTATATATATAATATATAATATATATATATTATATATATATATATATTATATATAATATAATTATATATATATATATATAATTTAATATATAATATATAATATATATATATATATAGTATATATATATATTGAATTTGCACATTATGAACTACACACATACACTGTAACACTTATACACACATTCACTATGACACGTGTACACACTGATGAACTAGGTAAGCACTTACACTCTCCTATGACAGCTTACACTAAACCCAATACCAGCTACACCTGCACGATCCCACAGCATCAGATACACTTACACTTATCACTCACAGGCACGCGTCGAAATTTGAGTTGCCTCATACTTTGATGCCCTGCAGCCATTAATGCCTCGCGATTTGATGACCTCAACTTTTGAAGGTTCATCTTGATGACTCATCTTTGATGACGTCATCTTGATACCATCTTATATTGATGATTCACTTGATATCATTTTCTAACCTTTCTAGATTTTCTATCTCCACATGAGAACACACTGAATATATGTTTTCCTATGCCAATAAGCACCCACAGACGCAGCAAGCCCTCCCCGCCAAGGACTGGAGGCCCCCACCCGCAGGTGCGTTTCCCGCGCGCCCAGCCCGCGCGTGCGCCCGCAGGCGCAATGATTTCGCGCTAACCCGCGCGCGTGCGCCGCAGGCGCCATTATCCGCCGCTACCCCGCCCCCCGCATGCCCGCAGCGCAATATTCTCGCGACGAATGAAATAAGTACTATATATATATATATAATATATATATATATAATATATATAATTATATATATATAATATAATAATATACTATATAGTATATATTATATATAATATATATATATATATATATATATATATATATATATATATATATATAGTATAGATATATATTATATATATATATATATCATATATATACAATAGTCATTCATTTTATTTCCATACGTTAACATTTTGTTAAAAACATTCCTAACCTAAAACTGTAACTCATTACAGACATCTTATCATTTACTTAATACTTTTTAATTTATAAATTTAAAAATTATTAAAAAAGAAAAAACCAGAGTGTCTGATATATAAACATTTTATTTTTACTACCAATTGTACGAAATTTTAATATAAAAACATTAACATTAATACCTTAAAGCAGTAAAATCAGTAAATCAATAGATGGGTTAACACCTAAGGATTAGTATGCTTTTGTTTTCCTGCTTTCCTGCTTTAACTCATGTTTTACTGCTTACTCATAGTTTTACTGCTTTAAATCACATATTTATTAATTTTCACTTACCTTAAAGCAGTAAATCAGTAAGATTCAATAGACGTGTTACATAGCAACAAGGGGTTGGTATGCTTTTGTTTTACTGCTTTATGCTTTACTGCTTTTTTACTGCTTTACTCATATGTTTTACTGCTTTAAACCATATATTTATTGTAACATTAATACCTGTAAAGCAGTAAATCAGTTAAATCCATAGAGATCTACATAGCAACAAGGAATAGTATGCTTTTTTACTGTTTTACTGCTTTACTTCATGTTTACTGCTTAACTCATATGTTTACTGCTTTTAACCATAATTTATAACATACCTACCTAAAGCCAGAAACAGTAAATCAATCAGATGTATGACCTAAAACACCAAGGATAGTATGCTTTTGTTTTACTGCTTACTGCTTTAACTCATGTTTTATTGCTTTAACTCATGTTTTATTTTAAACTCATATGTTTTACTGCTTTAACTCATTATGTTTACTGCTTTAACTCTATATATATTTAACAGTTGTTTTTCACTTCGCTTTAATACTTTTTATTTAATTTTTCAGAAGTTTTATTAATCATTAGAATTTTTAAAATCTATACTTAGTGTTGATTACTTCATGCTATTGTTATATATTTAGAACACACACAGCACACACACACAGCACACACACACACACACACACACACAACCACAAACACACACACACACAACACACACACACACACGACACGCATACACACGACACACACCACACACGCACACTCATTTACACATATAACGTATAATTTATGAAAACATTTTATGTTTTAATTAAACACGTACATTATATTACTCATTCAAAGTTATAACAAAATTATTTCAAAGTTCTTAAAACTTCTTATAATAACATCAATCAATTATCTTAGAACAAAGATTTTTTTATTAACTTATAAACTTTTTGTTTATAAATTTTAGATATTATCTATTTGAAAAAGAATTTTTAAAAAATTTATGAAATTTATTAAAAACATACATTATGAACCTTCAAGCAATAACTCAAGTACTTCACTATTGCCAGCCCCTTAGCACCCCCTACACCAAAGCTATGCCAGTGTTCGTCTATTGACTTACTGCCCTACATCATCTTTGAGCCATGTAAATAGTATAAAAAAAAACAAAATAATTCTTCTCTGCTAACTAACATGTATTTTAATAAAATCATTCTAAGTTTTTATTTAAAATAAAATTTATTCATTGAAAATTTATATTATTCGCTCGATGTAAACTAAAAAATGTTCTGTGTTTTTGAAACTATTTTTTTCTATTATATTATTATTGCTGTCAACTTTAGCAATACATCACGTGCAACGTCTTCAACCCGCACTCCTTAACTATACGAAACTGACCTCTCTCTTTAAAATGTAGTGAAATAACTACTTTAGGCCTAAATTTAGGATAATCCTTTTGTATCCCGGGCATTTGGCCTAATTCCAGTCAAAATATATTTCAAACTGACTTTTTCTGTAAAATGTGGTGCAAATAACTACGTTAGCCTAAATTCTAGCCTAAATTGAGGATAAGCCTTTTTGGATCCCAGGCTGATTTAGCCTATTACCAGGTCAAAAGGTAATTCCAGTATAAACAAGAAATCATTGTATTATTATTATTTTATAAATATATTTCTAAATGAAAATGCTGATCTGTAAATCCTTTAAGCAGAGTAAGAAGAAATTTGCCTACATATTTGATTGTCGGAGTACATCCTTGACTCTATATGACCTCGTATTGTGATTGGTGAGAATCTATTTTATCATCTTTTGAAAATTAAACTTTGGTTCTTTAAACTTGTATTTGAGCAGGGTGTGCTTTATTATCTTTTAGACCCCAACTTATTTTAAAATCATAGTCCATTTTAGCATGTTAAGCGTGCACAAAGTTATCTGATTTGTATTAATAGTGTTTTATTTTTACTAAATGTATATCATATTTATAATAAATACTTACATTGAGGATTATATTAATTCACTAAATAATAATAATAATTCACTAGATTATAGTAGATCACGTGAAGCAAAAACGCGTAAGAGCGCCCGCAAGCGCGACCCGGTGCACAGCCGCATGAACCCGCCGGTCGTAATATTACTACGCGGTCGCGAAGAATATTGAGCGTTGTATTCAAAAGTGTAGGGCCATAACATCCGTAGAGATGATAGTCTTTTGACACCGTCCGATTCAGATGATAATATTAGTTTGTTACTGTATCAGGTATATTATACGAATATTTAACATAGTTCAAGCGCATTAGTTTATTTAAATCCTGGTATATCATTGTTTATTACAAACCAAGTGAGATAATCTCGATGGTTAGCATGCATACAGCAACTGATATAGAAGAGGTATGAACTTACATACTTCGAGAATTTAAAGGTATAATAACTTCACAAATTCTTCTTAAAAGTTCCATAAAAGAAAGGAAGTTAAAAACAAAATAGGTATTCTTCATCCATTGTACATCACACATTGGTAATTAGACAATATAGTATATAGTAATAATATTTTAGAATAAACAACTTTTTTTCGCGTAACGTTAAAAGAAGATTAAAAACCGTAAAACATACCTTGAAAAGGGAGGGTATTGGACAACTCCTATGTAGGTGTAGCTTTAAGCATATAAAAAACTTGTTTACATGTCTTAAGTAATAAGATCTTAAGGCAACACAAAGAGGAACATACCAGCGTCACATCCGGACTATTTTGTTTCTATTTCCCTCAAGAATATATAACCTTGATAAAAAAACAAACTGTTTTCACAAAACAAAATGTCTTTCAAAACTAAATGTTTTGCAAGAAACTTTATAGTGAAATCGTAATTCTCTATTAATAAAATTAAAGAATTTATCAAGTAAGAATAAAAATGGACGTCTCATCATATAGAACAGTATATTTTGCAAAATACAAAATGATGTAATGAAGGTTTACAACGGCATATCATAAAGAAAATAAGTTAAGATTACGCCGGCGGGTCACGGCTGTTCCCACCGGGTCGCGCTTCGGCGCTCCTGCGTTTGCTTCACGTGATCTACTTACTATAAATCTAGTGAATATTATTATCGTATCTCTAGTGAAATTAATAATATTCCTTCAATGTAAGTATATTATAAACCTATGATATAACTTAGTAAAAATAAAAGCACTTAATTACAAATCAGATAACTTGTGCACCGCTTAACATCTTAAAATGACTATGATTTTAAAATGAGTTGGGGTCTAAAGATAATAAAACACACCTGCCGCAAAATACAAGTTTTACAGAATCAACGTTAATTTCAAAGACGATAACAATAATTCCGACCAATGCACATACGAGCATATTAGAGTATAAGAAATTACTCCGACAATCCACAAGTAAGGAAAACATTTCCCTCTTATTACTTGCTTAAAGGATCTTACCGACCAGCATGTTTCAGTTGAAATAATTTATAAAAATAAATAATAATAACAATGATTCGTGTCTATACTGGAATTACCTTTGACTGTATAGGCTTAAAATGCAGCCTGGGATAAAAAGGCTTATCCTAATTAGGCCTGAAATTTCAGGCCTAACGAGTTATGCACCATTACAGAAAAAGGTCCAGTTTGAAATATATTTGACCTGGAATTAGGCCTAAATCGCCCCGGATACAAAAAGGATTATCCTAAATTTAGGCCTTAAAGTAGTTATCTCTCAACACATTACAGAGAGAGGCCAGGTTCGTATCGTTAAAGGAGTGCGGTTTTGTGTATTCTCTGATGATTGTCAACTGTTACATAGATAATAATAATATAATAAAGAAATCCGAATTATTTAAAAAACTTTAAATATTTTTAGTTAACAATGGAGGCGAATAAATATAAATGTAAGTGAATAATTGTTATTTTAAATAAAAACTTAGGAATGATTTTTAGATAAAATACATGTTTATGTTAGCAGAGAAGAACTTATTTGTTATTTTTATACTTATTACATGGCTAAAGCAGTAAGTCAATAGAGTAAGTCAATAGAACAAACGTGGCATAGCTTGGTTAGAGGGAGGGCTGGGCTGACCATAATACTGAAATGATTATGCGTTTAAGTACGTAAAATATAGGCTTTTTAAGAAAATTTCATAAAATTTTAGTAAAGTTATTATAAAACTTGATAGTTATAAAATTATAAACAAAAAGTATTAAACATTAAATAATAAATCCAGGTTAGGTTAAATGATTGATTTATTATAGAAGTTTTTAAGAAACTTTGAAATTAATTTATTCTAATTTGAATGATTAATATAATTTTGAATATTCAAAAACATAAAATTATTAAGTAAAATTATTAAGATAATCTGTATGTGTATGTGTATGTGTATGTGTATGTATTTTGGTATTGTGTATGTGGTATGTTGTAGGTGATGTGGTATGTGGTATGATTGTTATGGTGTAGTCGTGTGATGTGTGTGTGTGTATTGTGTGTTGTGTAAATGTGTGTGTGTGTTGTGTGCTGTGTTGTGGTGTGTGTGTGTTGTGTGTGTGTGGTTGTGTGTGTGTGTGTGTTGTTGTGTGTGGTTGTGTGTGTGGTGTGTGTGTGTGTGCGTGTGTGGTGGGTGGTGTGTGTTGTGTGGTGTGTGGTGTGGGTGTGGTGGGTGGGTGTGCATACGAGTGTTGTGTGTGTGTGGTGTGTGTGTGAATGTGTGTGTGTGTGGTGTGTGTTGTGTGTGTGTGTGTGTGTGTGTGCTGTGTGTGTTGTGTGTGTGAGTGTGTGTTGTGGTGTGTGTGTGTGGTGTTTGTGTTGTTTGTTGTGTGTGTGTTGGTGTGTGTGTGTGTCGTGGTGGGTGGTGTGTGTGGTGTGTGTGGTTGTGTGTGTGTGTGTGTTGTGTGTTGTGTGTGTGTGTGTGTGTTGTGGTGAGTGTGTGTGTCGTGGTGTGTGTGTGTGGTGGCGTGTGGGTGGTGTGTGTGTGTGTGTTGGTGTGTTGTGTGTGTGTTCTAAATAATAATAACAATAGGCATGAAGTAAATAAAAACTAAGCATAATAATAAAATAAAAAAAAATAAATAAAAATAATAAAAAATAAATAAAAAGTATTTAAAACAAAATAAAAACATAATAATGAAAAAATATGAGTTAAAGCAGTAAAACATCTGAGTTAAAGCAGTAAAACATATGAGTTAAAGCAGTAAAACATAGTAAAGCAGTAAAAACATGAGTTAAAGCAGTAAAGCAGTAAAACAAAAGCATACTAATCCCCCCTTTGAGGTCAGGTCACAACCTCTATTGATTGACTGATACTTTTTAAGTATGTAATGTAATAAATTATATGAGTTAAAGCAGTAAAACATATGAGTTAAAGCAGTAAAACAGTAAAACAAAAGCATACTTATCCCCTTGTTGCTATGTAACATCTCTATAGGTTTCAATTTAAACTTAATTATGTAATGTTAATAAAATATATGAGTTAAAGCAGTAAAACATATGAGTAAAGCAGTAAAAATGAGTTAAGCAGTAAAAGCGGTAAAAAAAGCATACTAATCCCCTTAGTGTTAGGTAACACCTCTATTGATTTACTGATTTACTGCTTTTAAGTATTTAATGTTAATGTTTTTAATAAAATTTCGTACAATTGTAGTAAAATAAAGTTTATACATCAGACACTCTGAGTTTGTTTCTTCTTACATACAAATTTTTAAAAATTTATAATTAAAAGTATTAAGTAAATATAAAAGATGTCTGTAATGAGTACAGTTTTAGGTTCGCGGAAAATGTTTTCAATAAAAATGTTTAAGTATGAAAATAAAAATGAATGACTCATATATATATTACATAATTTGCATTCGTGCCGGAATTATTGCGCCTGCTGGGCGCCACCGGCGGGGGTACGCGGGATATGGCACTGCGGGGCGCACGCGGCGGCGTTACGCGGAAATATTGCGCCTGCGGGCGCACCTGCGGGCGCGCGCGCGGGTCGCACCTACGGGTGCGGGCCTCCATCCTTTGCGGGAGGGGCTTTGTGCGTCCTTGTGGCGTTAGCTTATTGCATAGGAAAAGACATCAATCATTATGTTTCTATGATGGGAGATATAAAAGTCTAGAAAAGGTTAGAAAATGCTATCTCATAGTAGGAAACATCCTATCAATGATGAACGTCATCAAGAGAGTCATCAGATGAACCTTCAAAGTTGAGCATCCAATGCGACGCATAATCTGAGGCCATCAAGTTGAGGCATCCAAAATTTTCGAGTGCGTGATGTAAGGTATCTGTGGCGTGTGAGTGTAAGGTATTTGGGTAGTGTAAGTCTATGAGAGTGCTAAGTGCTATAAGTTCAATGTGTATAAGGTCCATAGTTGACATTTGTATAAAAAGTTTACAGTGTATGTGTGTGTTAGTGTGTGGAAAGAATATATATAATATATATATATTATATATATAAATATAGATATATATAATACGTATATATATAATATATAAATATAATAATAAATTATTATAATATATATATAGTATAGCTATAAGTGATAGAAAAAGCACTAACTCCATAGTAGAAGCATGCCTAGCAGCTTAGTAATATACACCAATCATTCCTCCATACCTTATAACCTAGTGTAGGAAACCCATATTAGGGCTATTCTAGCTCAGGGTGAGGCTAGAAAGCCTTGAAAAAAAGTGCACTTCACTTGGCACTAGTTGTGGCACTCACTTGCACTATGTGGCACTCACTGCACTCATGCACTCACTGGCACTCACTTGGCACTCACCTGGCCCTCATAGAATAATCATAGAACACTATATAGAACATCACTAGATACTTCTTACGTTGATTGGGAACCATCAAAGATCAAAAAAGCTACAAGGTCAAAAAAAGTTACAATGCCAAAATTGTACCCTGGAATACAAAAGTGTTGACCGAAAAATGGTTTCTCAAAATTGTACCCTGGAATACAAAAGTGTTGGCCGAAAAATTAGGGCTGCCGAAAATGAGATGCCAAAAAATGGGTGGCCAAATGACCCATGAAGACCAAAGGGTTGGTCGATGTGTTGTACGTGTGTATAAGTGTAAATGTAAGGGATGGGTAAATGTAAGTGTATAGTGAATGTGTGTATAATTTCATAGTGAATGTGTTATAAGTGTAAGTGTTGTGTAGAAATCTGTGTGTGTTGTAGTGTGCAAGTAGATAATCCAATACTTACGTTCAATTAGGAACGAAAATGTAACGGTGACACGAGGCCAAAAAAATTAGGCGTGGGCCGAAAATTGACCCATGTACTCTGCAAGTCAAGCCGAAATATCATGGTCAAACAAGTTTTAAGAATCAAAAAAGGGCTAAGTCCCTAAAGAAAGGACAAAAAACCGTGGGCCTAAATTGACCCATGGTATCTGTCAAGCTTGGGAGCAAAGGGCAAGGACAAAAAAAGTTAAGACATCAAAAAAGGCTAAGCCAATGACCTAAGGTTACCAAAATTAGAAGTAGTGTACGGCAAATCGAATTGACGCACCATGAAGACCAAAGGGTTTATCGTTTATATGTGTTTTACGGGTATATATAAGTGTAAATGATAAAGTGCAATATTTTAAGATAATCTATGGCATAAAGTAAGTTCATTAGTAGAATGTTGATATAAAAGTAAGTGTAGATGTGTGTGTTGAGTGTAGTGATATGTGTACGTCGATGGTTCAAATAATTTGCAGATAATATCACTATATACATACGTTCATATATAGTTAGGATAACGAATAAATATATGTGACGTAAGTGGACCTAACGTAAGTGTAGCCAAAAAAATTCGCGTTGGTCCAAAAATATTACCCAGTGAAATATTCTAAGGCTGATGTCAAAGGTCTCAGAAAAATATACATGATGTCAATAACAGGTATAAGACATCAAAAAGAGCTTAAAGCCATAAGGGATAGGATCACAAAATTACCGGGGCAAAAATTGATCACCTAATGAAAGGTAACCCAATATGGCTTTGTGTCGAGAATGAAGGGTAGGAGGTACGTGTATACAACGTGGCTATCGCAAAGTTAAAGTCAGCATAACCCTCTTTGGAAGTTGCCCAAAAATTAGAGGTTGTCACCTAATAAATATTGAAGCGTAAAACTTATAGTTATAACTGAAACTCACAAAAAGGTCCAAGCCAAAGGTCAAGGTCAAGTAAAAATTTCAGCCAAAAAGTCGCGGTCAAAAATAAGGGTCAAAAGGAATGGGCGGATTTGGAGGCTTTCCAGTTTCACCCTGCCTACGACTGGAGCAACCTTATGGGCACTGGAGTTTCTGTGGAAATGTATTCTATACGACCCACTAGAGGAGTAATCTAACGTCGCTTCGAGAGCGCTACCTACCTATCCTCAATCTCTAGTATATGATGAGGAGCTTGCCAACTTCCGGAATTGAATGTGAGCTTACTGAATCATTTTCAGAGTTCTTAGTAAGACTAAACAAATTCATATTTTTTCTTACAATGCTCTTGTGCTTTATTGACCTGCACTCTTCGCGACTCATGTAATTGATATCCTACTTACTCTAACCTTTACATCTCATCCGAAAATGTATAATTAATAGTCACTTGCCAACTATTTACATATTCACAGTCGCGATCTTATCACAGCTTAAGCTAGTAATTCACCTCTCTATTTATAGCAACCACTCAATGCCATACCACATCAAACTGCCTCTTTTCCAATTTTTTTATGCAATTCAAGAATCTTACAATACTATATCACTATAACAAGGAAAATGAACTGATGGATTTTTTCATCATTCAGGGTCATGATTTACTTATCCAGTTATCCAGAGTTAATAATAAGTCATTAAATGAAACTTAAGACATAATCTCAAATATAGTAAATAGCATGTTCTTACTCCATGTGCCCGTATTATCCATGTAATATACCATCAATATTAAAATATTGCAACTTAAATCTAAGGACTCGAAACAAGACCTTGCTGACCAAAACCTATTGATCTTATTATATATGTCTCCTTGAGGAACGTGCATTAAGATTTAATGTATTTAGTGCATTTTATATGAGCAAAAACATCCTTTTCCCCTTTATACTATACATAATACCCAATATATCTATTAAATGAATATATGAAATGTTCGTGGGTGAAGCATGATAGGAGCAAAATAATTATTATTTAAAAAGAGTTCAATATTAATTATAGCGAACTATAAAAACCATTATCATCTATTATGTTATCAAATAGTTATTTCAGAGAGCTAGATATCATTATGACATGACATTTTAATATGCAGATCTGATTATGTTTGCCTGATCTTTACATTGACAAAAAAAGTTTTGAAATCCAACTTCTGCAATGCAGTTTTTTTTTCATCTTTTGTATTGTAGTAATAAAGTACTAAATAGAATAATGCTCTCAACAACCACATGACGTCAGACATATCCCTATTGCTCTATACTCATCCAATGGGTACCAAAATGTTCATGTGTTCCTGTATAATTACACCGTTGCTCTACCACACATTTTTACCAGTAAAACTTCGAGGAAAAAGCATGTAGGAAGGTACTTGATGAGAATATATAAGTGTGAAGTCTGTTTCCCACTTATCTGGATCTAACTACTGAACTACATTAGAGAAAAAAATGCAACTAATCAAGAAAATAAATTCAAATATGTAGGGACATAAAATACTGACATTAAATCTTGCAACCATCTGTTCATTATTGTATAAGCCTATGTCCGAAGTCATTCCACGACTCCAAGTATATAACCGTCTAGCCAAAATTCTTATACTCTTTGATATTCCGTCCGAGCCATAGATGACGTTCTAAATACAAAACAATATGAATCATAGAACTACAGTTTTCTATGTTGCCACCTAGCGTTATATTTCTATATATTTGTTTATGACAATTATATGTTGCAGTGTCAAATAAGGCTATCATTGACCATAAATTCTTTATTTGTGAATAAATATTGCTAAAAATGATTATCAATAAAAATACGAAGCCATTAAAAAGGCACATTCAACGATCGCAATATAGAACGCCGTAATACTCTAATCTTTTAATAATAGTATAAAGGTAGATCTAAAACGTAATTATAAAATAATAATAAAGGTAGATCTTCTTAGTTTAACATTAATTGTGAACAAACCTTGCTGCGTCATTTGTTTAAATTATGTTTCGATAACGGTCGATAAGAAGTCCACCTCTTTTACCGTATAAAGGGTCCTAATTTTTCCACCTAATATTCACTCGATTCAAGTAAATAAATAAGATATTTTGAGTTAGAATATCGTTATTACAAACACATCAATAATATAACTTCAAATATGGGTTATTAAAGATGATGATTTAAAATATCAACACAATAACTAATAGTAATTAATATTGAATATATATACTTATTAATATATATAATAATATTAATAATTAAATATATTATATATAAGTATAATATATATATATATATATATAATATATTAATTATAGTATTATAATATAATATATATATATATATTATAATATAGATATATTTATATTATAAAAATATTATATATCTATTAAATATATATAATATATATACATATATATTATTAATATAATATCTGCATATTATTTAAATAACAGCATAAAAAAATTAATACTTGTAAACTAAAAGTATATTATATATACTACAATAATGGTTAGTCCAATGAATTTCATTATAATTTAAAATATAGATCATGAGTTGCCATCAAAATGATAATAAGGCTTATATCTAATTAATATATAAATATATATATATATAAAATATATTAGTTGAATTAGCTCAGATGTCATTTTTTTTCAGCATATCCGCAGAGTATAATGCAGATAAGTTTGATTTCTAAAATCCGTCGATGTCGATATGCTGATGCGGATGTTTATTTATATATATAAATATAATATTATATTAATATTATTAATATATATATTATACAATATATATAATATATATAATAATTATATATATGATATATATATATATATATAGCGTCGAGGTGTTAAAGTATGACATAATTGTATACATCCGAGATAGGTCATAGCACCTACTATATATAAAGTCTATTTGCAGCTAGTAAATATTTATTAATATTTTAGTTTTTAATTTTTTTTTTTGTTTCATATCCTATATAAGTTCGAAATATTTTAAAAAAATATATAAA
>JABUQX010119462.1:17500-37500 GCA_015478945.1 Trachelipus rathkii | reverse complement strand
TTTATTCTACTTATATATATATATATAATAATTATATTATATATACGAATTAGTAATAATATATTATAGATTAAATATATATACATATACTATGTTGATTACTATATATATAATTATATAGTATATATAATAATATAATATACTAGATATTATTATTATATATATACTATTAATAATATACATATATTTATATTATATATATATTATATCATATAATATATATATAATATATATATATTATAATATATAATACTCTATGACTCAAGCAGACAAAATATTGCTCATCAGTCAGGTCAACACTATATTATATGAACCAATTTGGAAGAACAAGAAAAGTCATAAAAAGTAATTTTGTAACTAATAGAATACAATATATTTATTATTTTTAATTTTTTATTATTATTTTATTTTTAATAATCTTGGCACTGAATTGGTGAATTGGAAATAAATGACTTTGTATTATTATAATTAATGAAAAGCGGAAACTTATTTTTTATGTATTTATAAAACATATATTAAATTAAAATTCATAAAAATAAGAGTAATAAAAAATGTAAGGGCATTCAAAAAAAAAAAAAAAAAAAAAAAAATTCTATTGATCTCAACTTCACTTTCTGTTTGCTTACATATAAATGAGAGAGACTCACCCCAAATCTTATCTCCCAGCTTGACGAAAAGATGACTGCAAGCAATGACTATTAATTACGGGCTAATAATTGGCATTTATAAAATAAATTATTATTAAAGACAATCAACACAGCATGCATTGTTTGAATAAAAATAACAAAAAAATACTAATACAAATATATTTTTTTCTTATTTATTGTGGAAAAATCTAAATAAGAAATGCCTAGGACCTTTACTTCAGTTGTCTTCAAGAAGGCCAATTAATACAATAACAAAAGGTCAGGCATTAGAAAGGATCTGGTTTTACCCAAATAGCCCAATACAGTGCTACAACTTAGTTCATGCTTGGAAACGCTTCAAATAAAAAGGTGAGAAACATATATAAAAGTGGAACTTTGGTGCTGCCAAATTCATTTTTGTTCCCCTCAAGTTTATTATAAATGAATAAGAGATGTGATACGAACCCATACTTCAAAGAACACTTGAATTAGGTTGCTTCCTTTATTATATAAATTGACATGACATTAATTGAGTTTCATTTTTTACTGTTTGAGGAATATAATAATAATATAATAATAATAGATAATAATATATAATAATAATAAAATATTAATACATAATAATAATAATAAATAATAATAAAATAATATAAGAATAATAATAATAGATAAATAAATAATAATAAAGTAAGTTCAACACTCGTGAGATCACCTTGGAATTGGGCCACATCTGAATACAGATTTATTTATTTGGATAGGCCACTATTAGATTGTGATAATCATTAAAGTGAGTTTGATCCCACTTTTTTGAAAATGACAAGCTGGCTAAGTTAAAGGAGAAACACAATGCTTCAGGTACAAACTATAGGACCGTAAGGGAGATAAATAATGAGGCTGCAACTCCGGGTTCAAGTAAAGGGCCGAGAAATTGCAATATTAACCAGAGTTGTGGATCGTTCAAAATTTCCGACACTCGACTCCGACTCGACTCCGACACTTGAACACTGCAACTCGACTCCGACTCCACCTTTGAAAAGATCGACTCTGATCCGACTCGACTCCGAGCTCACCCCGACTCCGAGCGATCCTACTCCCGACCTCCTACTCAACCCTCTGTTAACTATACTTATATAATATATATAATATAGTATATATATATATAATATATTACTATATCTATATTAATATATATATTATATATATCATTATATAGATTATATATAATATATATATATATATTATATAATATATAAATAATTATTATATATATATTATATATATATATTTTATATATATATATATATATAATTTATATTATATAATTTAATATCATATATTATATTATATATATCCAGTGCAGGCTCGTGTCAAAATTCTTGAGTAGCAAACAATATATTATAATAATATATATTATATATATATGGTATATATCTATATATAATATTATATATTATATAATATAATATATATATATACATATATATATAAGTATATAGTATAATATATAAATTTTATATAATAGTATATATTATAATAGATATATATATATATATATGATATATATATAATATATATATATATATATATATAATATATATATATTTAGATACCGTATAATATATATATATTAGATATATTTATATATATATATTTAACAATATATATAATATAATATGAAATATTATATATATCTTATATATAATATATATAATATATTATATAATATAATATTATATAATAGATATATATATTATATATCATAATAAAATATATATAGTATTATTATATATATTACTTACATTAGCACACATGTAAGCGAATGAATGGTTCCACATTTCTAACAGTTGAAATTTCAGTGGGCCTCAAACCACTCGAACAAAGAATTTAATTTTTAATGACAACTCTAAACAAAACATTCCAAATAATCCCAGTATGTATAAACTAACAGCCTCAATTTATTACAAACACACAAAATTATGTTTATAAATTAAATACAATAAATTATATGAAAAATGTAGTATTAAATAACAAATTCCCCACAAATCACTCACATATATTAGTATACATAAAACCGGAACTACGCTGCGTCTTGCAGAGGCATGATACAATCGCGGAGGAGTCGTGCGTGACTCAACGCGTTTTCTTAGAGACTCTGGTTTTGAGTCAAAATTTTTAAGTGCAATTACGAATTAAATAATTAAATAAATAACAATTATTTACTTACAATTATATTAGTTAATTTATTATGTATTTATTATATAATATTATTAATTTCTTGCTATAGCAATTTGAGATGGGATTATGTAAACAAAATGACGGCTACCGACTCGTTAGCCAACCACAATGACCTAACCTCGAGATAAGAAACCATTTTTTGACTTCGAGAAAGTAACATTTCACCGATACGACTACTATTAAAAAGAACGAGTTAGAATTTGATAAGGCAATCTTTTAACAGCTGCCGTCGAACGAAATCATTATACATATTACATTATATCATAATATTATATATAATAATATATAAATATATATATATATCTATTAATACTTATATTATATATATTATATATATATAATCATATATATATATATGCTGACTTTGTTAATAATTTTGGCCTCACTAAAAGGCAAGAGGCCGCTTGCCTAACTCATGCCTACCCCCCAAGCAGCCACTGATATATTCTTATAATATATATATATATATATAAATATATATATATATATAGAATATATTATAATATAGTATAACGGCTTTATATAAGTCAGTGCGGCTCATGTCAAATCTTGACGTAGCATATATTTCTATAGTAATATATTATATATATATATACTATAATATATTAGTATATATATATATATTATATATTATTTAATATATAACTTATATAATATATACTATATATATTATATATATATATATATATATATAATTTATATATAAGTATACTATATATACATATAAATATACTATTATATATATTATATATATATTAAACTTATATATTATATTATACTATATGATATAAAGAAGACTCAATTTTTCTTATTTTTGGACTTTTTTTTTAAAATGACTGCTAAAGAGTCGTCGGCAGATATACAGAGTTTGCCTATTCTTCCAGACTTAACGAAATATTTTTTGAACTCAGAGAAGGAGAAGTTGCCACTGACACGATATAAAAAAGGGGCATCGAGTTGAATCTACTAGGCAGTTTTAGGCGAGCCTTCGAATGAAATATATATATATATATAAGAATAGTATAATATATTATATATATATTATATAATATGCAAAATTATATACTTATAATTATAATATATATAATATATATCTATATATCGCTGACTTACATTTTTGGGTTCACTAATGACACGAGTAGCTTGCCACTCTGCCTATTCTCAAAAGCCGCAAACAAGTATATATATAAATATATAATAATATATATATTACATATTAATATATATAATATTATACATACTATAGATATATATATATGTAATTATATATATATTATATATACTATTATATATATACTATTAGTAAAGGGTAAACTTGCTAATTTGGTGGCTTCTTTAAGATCAAGCAACCCTACTATAGCAAGGATTTATGGTAATTTAAAAATTCATATTTTGAAAGATGTTTTTATTCACATAGTAAATATGCAATGAGTAAAAAGATAACAAAATTCCACTTACTGTTGAATAACCTCTCTTCGTATGGCGATTGATACGGCACAGACCTTTTCCAGACCGCGTTTTCCACAATTGCCTATGACTCTTCGTTTAGTGCGAAATTTGACGAAATTTCTCAAGCGTAGCCTTATCTTCCAAATATATCTTTCTATGCCGGCGAGAATTTCGGAGAAGAGTACTTTAATGAATCTAGCTTTCATTCTGATTCTTAATTGTTAATTTAATCTGAGCTGACTGTATCGACTGAAGAGTATCTCAACACGACGGGTTTATATATTATATCATTTCATTTGGACTTATGCTAAAATTTTGCGCAGTCGACGCAAATCTTGAGTAATACGAACTAATTAAAATTTTTAAACAAAGTTATAATGGAAGTGCCACAACATCTAATACTATACGTCAAAGCAAACTGATAATCGCACTATCATAAAATATGCGCTTACACGATGACTATAATGCGGAATTCTTTATTGAACTACAATTTCAGTAAACAAAAAGCACTTTTATAGGACCCTATCTTGAAAGCTCCTCGGATGTTCTTTCTTCGAATTCTGTAATTTTGTTAAAATATAAAAAGTGGCATATTTTGTTGCCCAATCTTAAGTTTATTAAATTTTTATAATTTAAAATATTATATTTTTCGAGCTAAAAAAGTTCAAGAGAACTGACGGTCAGATGAAGCCTGTGCTATCCAATGGCCGAAAAGTATATTGAATCATACATCAATATCAACTTACTTGTATCTAAATATGTTTAAAAACTTAATTTCTATGTTAGTTTCACATATATTCTTTTTCTAATTTCATTAAAAGTTTCAAAAATATCGCTGCAAATATTAAGTTACAATTTTCGGCATGCTAGACTTGGCAATTCTCATAAAAACGGACACCATTAGGCCTATGGAGCAGACGGATTTAGTAATTTTTATTGTAAGACAATACATATGAATATGTGCCTGTTGTTATCAGATCATTAAAATTTTATTAAAAATTCCCTTACCAAGCCAGGATTTTTAAATTTCAACAATTAAAGACAATAATTTTGAGTTACAATCTAAAAAACATTTTACCTGAAGAATTTATCAAAACAACTCTCTAAATTTTGTAAAAAATTGAATTAATTTATTTTGGACTTATTAACACTAAGGGAATTGCTATAATGCCTACTAAATTTTTTTTTTTTTTTTAAAGCATCTGACGGTAAATGGGTTTTGAAAACCAAATTTTGGGCCTAAAAAATTTATTTCCAGGGTCATTTTAGTTTTTTTTGTCTATTTTTTTTTTTTTTTTTTTTTTTTTTTTTCTTTTTTTTTTACGAATGTCGATTATTTGATACGATATTTCAAACATTCATATAAGTTTCATGAAAATCGCTGCTTCAATATAATTGATATTTTCATCCATAAACAAATGTTTACAAAATAGTAATTGGCGAGGCCTATATCTTTATATTTATTCTTTCTTGCTAGGCAACGTTTTCTGAATCATAATAAAAATAAAATATTATTCTTAATTAATTCAGTAAAAAATAAATAAATTTAAAGAATAAACACATTATTTAATTCGTGTAGTTACATAATATATATATATATATATATATAGTATTATATATATTATATATTAATTTATAATATTATTTATATATATATTTATATTAATATTAAGGTATTTATATATACTATAAATATAATACCTTCCACCTTTTCAATTATTTGCCTAATTAGACACGAATGTTCGTTCGTTCGTTGGTTTCTACTATACGCTTACTACAAGTAAGGCGGTTTTTTTGACATTGCGTTGACTATATTATTTGACTGTGAGGCGACATTATTCCTTCGCTAAACCACGGAGTGAGGAGAAATATGTAATAATAATGTATACAGGATCTAAACATGAAAGTCCGCCAATGTTACCTGCAAGGGGAGAATGATAACGCAATTACATGCACAACCAAAACAATAAAAATTTCAATGGGAACAGACGTAACAAAAATAACATAAGTTACTAGTACTTTTCAAGTCATAGTGTAATTATGTCCGAAGACCTAAGTAGACATACAAACAATTGAAGGCAAAAATAGATACATGAAATATAAAGAAAATTCAAATACGAGCATAATTGGTACATCCGAAGATTTAAACATACATACCAAATATCGGTGAATATCATAAAAATACAATAATTTTATGTAATACGAAAAATAAAAGATAATGCATCACAAACATAAGACATATTGGTTAATCCGTTTAGTATAAACCAAAATACCAACATTTTATCTTTACCAATTCCAAAAGTGTTAATAATTATTGATTATGAAACAACTTTGAATTATTCACAAGTTAATAGGCCACATTGATCGAACGTTGAATCCAATGGAAGGTGTCCAGTATAAGGTGTTATCTAATGTATCCATGATTTGACAATGCGCCCGTAGACTGTCAAAAGCTGTAGTTAACGAGAGAAGAACACTTGCTATGACATAGTAGAGGACGAAGTGCTTGAAATTAGTCCTAATTAATTAGAAAAAGTTCTAAATAGATCAAAGGAGAGGTTACAGATGCTATTTGAACTGTTCGAAATTAAATCAGATTCGTAGTGGAATCCAAAAATGATTCCTGCCCATAATCCAAACTTAAAATGATGAAAGAAACTCATACCGAGAAGGAGGGTTGCTTGTGTAGGGCGAAGTTGCTTAGACAATATTAGGTCCTTTATTGAAAAATTTCTTCATACAAAAAGGGAGCGGTCCAAGAACCATTTAGAATTCGAAAAGGAATCAGGTTCGTACAGTAGGAATTCAAAAATGAGTTTCTCCCAATAATCCAAACTTGAAATGAAAGAAATCCATGCCGAAAAGTAAGTTTGCTATGTCTAGCGAATGAATCCTCGAACTGTAATAGTTGTGAAAGATGACAGAACATAATCCAAAATTAAAATGAAATGAGTCCAGTATCGACAATTGTTCGTTTGCTTGAGTAATTTTCTCCGAGTGTTCTGATTGGGATTTTAGAAATTTTAGTTGTTTTCTTTCTTCAATTTATTTCTTTTTATCTTCTTTATTTTTTTTTTCAGAGGGTGTTTCGAAGATTTATTTTTCTTTCCCGGTTCACCAATTATATAGGGTTTTTACTTGCTAAGTTGGTGGCCGCTTAAGAGAAGCACCCTATTTAAGAGGATGGTA
Organism: Trachelipus rathkii; assembly: GCA_015478945.1. Classification (NCBI taxonomy): domain Eukaryota; kingdom Metazoa; phylum Arthropoda; class Malacostraca; order Isopoda; family Trachelipodidae; genus Trachelipus; species Trachelipus rathkii. The sequence goes on along the minus strand of JABUQX010119462.1, from coordinate 30,001 downwards.
ATTTAGAATCCATATTTGAAACGATGTTATTTATTCAACATAAGTAAAATATGCAAAGAAAGTAAAAAAGTAACAAGTCCTTTGTTGAGATCTCTCTCTTGATAGGAGGACGAGATTGTAGGCAAGCCCCTTTTCAGCGCAGTTTTTCACAATTGCCTCTGACTCTTCGTTTCAGAGAGAAACGTTGTGATCGATTTCAAGTGTAGCCCTTTCCTTCAAAATCGATCTTGCTTAGACCGGAGAGGATTCTTGGGGAAGATACTTGTAGTGAATTTGTTTCTGATTCTATTGTTAATTTAACATCTGGGATGACTGTATCTTGACTCGAAGAGATCTTGTCATCGGCGTAATTTGCGTAGTTAGAATTTTGTTGTGTACACCCCTCCTTGGAATAGGCTTTGCCCGGAGCGGTGTTTGAGTAACTGTTAAAAAAAAAACACAAAAAAAAACAAACGGAACGGGTAATATTATTTCATTTTGATTATGCTAAAATTTTGCTCGCGCAAATCTTAGCAATAAAGTACGAACGATAAATATAAAACTTTTACATAAGTTATAATGGAGCACATATATCATTATATATATATAGATATATATATATATCTATATATATAGTATTATTATATAATATATATATTTATATATATAATACTATATTATATATATATAATATAGTATAATAATAATAAATATAATATATATATATGTATAATATAATATATTATTATATATATATAATATATATAGTTATATATAGTAGTATAAATATTATTTATATATATAATATTATATAATATATATATATTAGATATATATTATATATAATATATATATATCAGGGACTGCACCTCTGGTAGCAAAGAGCAGTGCAATGCCCTGCTTACCTACCTACCCAGGTAGGGTATGCAAGTGCATCCTACAAAAAAGAAATATTATTTTTTTTTTTATATTTAAAACACAATTTCCAAACATTTACATTCTTACAGAGAGTTGTTATCTAATTTTAAACACAAATTTCATTTTCCCTTGCTAAAAAGGTCAAAAATTCTCGTCGTAGGGGTCGCCTACAATCGCTTCCTATATTAAACTTGGTTAATGGGAACCGAATCTGTGCTTCATTATAATATATAAACCATTAAGAATAAAAGGCATCTGAATTTCTGTTTTGAACTCGCAATAAACCCAGTGTTGAGCAAATGACGTGCGGCGAAAGGAGGATCTCTTCTCTCTCTACTCTCTCTACTCTCTCTCTCTCTCTCTCTTCCTCTCTCTCTCTCTCTCTCTCTCCTCTCTCTCTCTCTCTGCTCTCCTCTCTCTCTTCTCTCTACTCTTCTCTCTCTCTCTCTCTCTCTCTCTAATATATTTAATTAAATACTACGATATTATATTATATATATATATATATATATTTATTATAAAATATATAATAGAATATATATATAATTATAAATTATATATATATATATATTTAAAATTAGATAAGCCTGCCCACCCTGAGAGACAAGTCACGGCAACGTGACCTAGATATATATATATTTATATATATATAATTAATATATATTATTATATATTATTATATATATATAATTAATATATATATAAATATATATAATATTATATAATATTTTTATATTATATAGATATTAGATATATAATAATATCTATTATACTTATTAATATATATAATTATATACTTTATATTATATTATCAATCTATAGAGATATATTATAAATGAGATCTTTATGAGTGCAAAAGTAAATAAAAAAATATTATACAAATATTTTAAATTTTATATATTATATTTATTTATATATAATAGATATATATTATATATTATATATATATATAATTTATATATATATATATATAATGAGGCTATGTTGTTGCCTGTTTATGATCCCCATTCGACGACCTCAACCCCATTCTCTTCGAGTCGTTTATGGAAACAATTGATTGATTTTAGTATTATGGTTAATTAATTATTGATTTATTTGACCTTAGAGCTTTCAAAACCAGTGATACCAGGACTTATCATCTTCTTAAATTGAGAAAAAAAGGAGCACCATTCCCTCAAACGGAACAGGATCGATGTCGAGCGGTACTACTACTACTTAACTACTACTACTAATACTACTAAAACTACTACTACAATTACACTTCTTGCTACTTCTAATAATAATAATAATAATAATAATAATAATAATATAATACAATTAATAATAATATAAATAATAAAAAATATCAGCATATTCAAAGGGTTACTCCATATGACATTGGCGCTCGTCCCACTAAAAGCCATCTAACTTTACACAGACATAAATATCCATTCGTAGTATCAGGATTCATCTCTATCTCGGAAATTCAAAAATAGTAAAAAAAGAATAGACGCTTTTAAAAAAATTAAAATGTAAAATGTAAAAAAATTAGTTTTTTGATAAATCAAAGAAGCGGCTTACTCCCGAGTTAGCACGCAAAGGTGCCAAATGTTATTTTTTTTTTTAAAACGAACGAATACCCACGAGGAAACAAGAACATAGTAGGTCGGGTTTCCGTTCCTACGGGGAACGACGCGGGGGACTTCGCCCCCCCGCTTCCTCGTCGCTCGAACCCCTAAAAAGAGATAGATATAAAAGAAAAAATATTTTCTCCCAAACAACGTGTATTTTTGGGCACTTTGCTCCCGAGACATACTGCAGCCTAGTTCAAGGTCAATCGAGCTTAGCGCTTTTCAGAGATCTAAAGATATTACTAATTTTAAGAGTTAGATTAAGAAAATCTAGAATAAATTATTTTTTGTTAGTTTCCTCGATGAAATTACTTCCTGAATACAGAGATTTTCATTTTCCTGTGAATGTTATAGTTTTCTAGTTACATGCCGGAACTCTTCGGGATGCTGGCAATAATAATAATTAATAATAATATAATAATAATAATAGATATAAGTATAATAATACTCTGATAATCAATAATAATAATTAATACATAAAATACTAAATTATACGTCTGACGAATGAGAAAGAAGGTTTTATCCTCTCAGCTGAACAATATAAGTATGAATCATTTCTTTTTATTAAGAAGTTGAAATTTGATGAAAAAATCAGCTTCAGAATAAGCCTCGCATGGTATCCATCAAGGCCTTCCCCAAACGATCGGTTTAAGCAGGAGTTGTTCCTTTATTCCAACAAACGCAGCAGATGGATCGCAGTTTTTGGTTATCGCTTTCTTACTTATCTTTAACTTTTCCCTTTCCTGAGTTATTAGAATCATTCGTTTTATTTATTCGAGATGTGAAAAAATACAGTATATGTATATTTACGTGTTCGTATATTAAATTCACACACCAGCACGCTCTCTCTCTCTCTCTCTCTCTCTCTCTCTCTCTCTCTCTCTCTCTCTCTCTCTCTCTCTTTATATATATATATATATATATATATATATATATATATATATATATATATATATATATATATATATATATATATATATATATATATATATATATATATTCTTTATATAAAAAAATATATCTCTAAACACCTATACATAATCACCTATATATCAGCCTCCAGAAAGCAACATGCACTTAACAAAACTATAACAGGTACAGGAAAATAACTAACATTTTATTAATCAGGAGACATTTTTACCAATGAAATTTAAAAAAAATAAATAAAAATAACGCTTTTGAAAAATTTAAAATAGTTAAAAATGTTGAAAAACTTGTATGAAATTACCGTTTTCTGATAAAACGAAGAAGCTCGCTTACTCCGAGTAGGCAGGAAAGATGCCAAATGTTGAATTTTTTTCTTTTTTCACTAAAGAATATCCCACGGGTAAACAAGAACGACGGACAGAGTCGGGGTTTCTCGGCCTGACTCTCGGCCCCCCTCTGTCCCTCCGTCGGCTCGAACCCCCTAAAAAAGGATATAAAAAGAAAAAATAATATTTTCCCAAAGCGTAAACTTAAAATACTATTTGGCAACTTTTAATTGTTCTCGGGAAGTAATGTACGGATTCAAGGTCATTCACACCGAAGCTTCCTCGATCTAAAATTATAATAGTATATAAGGTGGTATTAATAAATATTAGAATAAAATAATTTTTTTTTAAGTTTCATCGATGAAATTGCTTGTTAAAATCAAAAATGTTATTTTTTTCCTGTAGCTTAATTATAATTTTTAGTTACATGCATGATGCTTTTGGGAGGCTATTACATACATATATATATATATATATATATATATATATATATATATATATATATATATATATATATATACTATATATATATATATATATATATATATATATATATATATATATATATATATATATATATATACCTATATATATATATATATATATATATATATATATATATATACTACTCTGCTATATATATATATATATATAAACCAGCCTCTAGAAGACACAATCCATATCTCAAAAACTACTACAGCTACCGGAAAAAGAATACATTGCTGGAATCCTGGCAAATTATTGCGGAAACTGTAAAAAAAAAAAAAAAAAAAAAAAAAAAAAAAAAAAAAAATCATATATCGAAAACTACAAAGCTGGGGAAATGAAGAGTACATTTTTGGAATCCTTGTAAAATTTTGGTTCGGAAAATGTAAAAAAAATAAACCAAAAAAATTCTAAACATAAAAGTGGCTATTTTTTGGGGAGGTACTTTGGACATATTTATACATATATATATATATATATATATATATACTATATATATATATATATATATATATATATATATATATATATATTATATACATGTACATATACTGTATACTCTTCTACTATTCATGTAAAGAGTTATTACTAAAGGCTGGAGATTGAGAGACTCAAGACTAGGCAAGAAAATTTGGGGGATTTCCACTTATATAGAAGGATGGAGGATTTACGACACCAGTCTATGTGAGCTAGGGGGTTGGGTTACTCTACCTGTGGGGTGATCTGCATGGATTCCCTACGGAGAGGCTAAGAGGGCTTGACCATAGGTGAGTTTACTTGGAACAACAGTTCTAAGACAAAGACTAATGAGGAACATACATTGTTTCTTTGAGTAATAATAACAAGGTCTAAATAGGCCCTCTAATCATATTAATATAATTATTAACAATAATTTTTTGTTTTTATTTTTTACATTTTCCTATCCAATTTTACGAGGATTCCAAAAATGTATTCTTTTTCTGCTATTGTAGTTTTTGAGATATAATTTTTTATTTTTATTTATTTTTTTTTTTTTTTTACATTTCCAATGCAAACTGACCAGCATTTCAGCAATGTATTCCTTTTCCTATTAGCTATTGTAGTTACAGTATGAATGTGACTCTTCATTATATATATATTACCTATATATATGGTGATAAGGTATTTAAACGACAACTATCATCAATCCATATCTCAAAACTACAATAGCCAGGAAAAGGAATACATTGCTGGAATGATGGTAAATTTTAGTTGGGAAAATGTAAAAAAAAAAAAAAAAAAAAAAAAATATCTAAAAACTACAATAGCTACAGCAAAAAAATACATTTTGGAATCCTGGTAAAACATTTTAGATAGGAAAATGTAAAAAAATAAAAAATAAAAAATATTATTGCTAATAATTATTAATATGATTATAGAGCCTATTTAGAGACCTTTATTGGTTGCTCGTGATAAATAGGCTTTCTATTAAATTTTGCTTTCTTTTGCTAAAGTACCCCAAGGGTATACCGCACCGATGGCAGGAGTCGGGGTCTCTCGGCCTTCCGGGGGAACTACGGGGTAGGACTAATCCCCCTCCAGGGAGGTCTCGGAACCCCACTTCTTTAATTTGGGTGTCATGAGGGGTTCCTCCGCCCTCCCCTACGGGGGTATGGAAAACGATCCTGTGTTCCCCAGAAAACCTACATTGCTAGATGTAATACACACAAATAATATATATATATATTATGTCCCCTGCTCTAGACAAAAAAATAATAATATTTATTTTTTTTATTTAATTATTTATTTTTAAATTTTCTAACTAAAATTTTAAAAGGATTCCAAAAATGTATTTCTTTTTGCTGTAGCTATTGTAGTTTTTTAGATATAATTTTTTTTTTTTTTTTTTTTTTTTTTTTTTTTTACAGATTCCGCAATAAAATTCTAGGATTCCAACAATGTATTCCTTTTTCCTGTAACTATTGTAGTTTTGAGATATGGATCGATGATAGTTGTCGCTCTAAACCAAATATCACCTATATATATATATATATATATATATATATATATATATATATATATATATATATATATATATATATATATATATATATATATATATATATATATATATATATATATATATATATCTTTTTTTTATATATATATATATATATATATATATATATATATATATATATATATATATATATACAGTGGCGGCTCGTGTAAACTTGGCATGGAGGGGCTGCAAGTTTTATATATATATATATATATATATATATATATATATATATATATATATATATATATATATATATATATATATATATATATATATATATGTATACTATACTGCTATATATATGTATATACATATATATTTATAAATATATATATCTACCATATATATATATATATATATATATATATCAAAGGCGACTCCTACATTCGTGCTTAGCACGAGTTATTATTTTAGAAACGAACGATCTTCTTCATATTTCGTAGTTATGATAAAATTCTGTTATTTTTTTGTGAAAATAGGTCATCTGAAAGAATACATTACATAATACAAACGAAAGATTATGTAAAATTTAAACAAAAAATGTAAGAATCATCGCCATTGAATAATGTTATTTTATAATCAATTATAAATGGTAACGGATCGTGCCTCTCCAAAAATGCACATGCACATGCACATGCACATGCACATGCACATCATCATCAGCATTCATATAAAATGTATTGTTTTTTTCTGTAAATAAATAATTTCATATATATAAATTAAATTTTCAACACCAAAAAAAAAAAAAAGCCCACACACATCCACTCCCTCTGTAGCCTAATAATAAACTGATTTTTATTTGTCTTTAATATATGTCTTTTATATGTACAGAAGGACATTAAAGGACAACTAGCAACTCCCTCAAATTTGAAATGCAATTTTATATGAGACAAATCTCGTAAGTTGCTATAAAATTCAAAAAAGCCAAACTGGCAACTTGCTAAAAACTACTATAGGAATTTGGTATTCTTTTTCTTGTTAAGTTGCCATATTTGTCTTATTTTAAAGAACTAATAAAGTTGGTCTTTTTTCAGGGCTGCAATATAGGAGCCCCAATTTTATACTATTGGATATATTGAAAAAAAAATATCGTACATAAAATTTGCTGTTGCAAAAAGCATTCTTTTCTTATTTTCTTTGTTAATTACTATTTTTTATGTATTAAATTGTTTAAAAAAAATTTCTTTTATTTGACAAAATTTTATATTTCCATCAACATCCTATGCCTGGCATTTTTAATTTGGAGGGGCTCCAGCCCACTGTATATATATATATATATATATATATATATATATATATATATATATATATATATATATATATATATATATATATATATACTATATATATATATATATATTCTACTATATATATATATATATATACTCTTTCTCTTGCAAATAAGGATATATATACATATATATATATATATATATCACACTATATATATATATATATATATATATATATATATATATATATATATATATATATATATATATATATATATATATATATATGGTCAGCGTTTCCATTGTCCGTCATATGTATCTTAAAAACTATTAATGCTACAGTAAAACGGAATACATTTTTGGAATCAGCGTAAAGAGTTAGTACTGAAACACTTTTAAAAAAAAAAAAGCGATTAAAAAAGTTAATAAAATGTAGAAGAGTAATTTTAAACTTATTTTAATTAACGTAACCTTACGTTGCCCTTTAAATAATGGGTGGTGTTTAAAACTAAAGAATACCCAAGGTATACCGCCCGATGGCAGGAGTCCCAGGGTCTCTCTCGGCCTTTCAAGAGACTACAGAGTAGGGTCTTCCCCACTCCGGGGGAGAATACCGGAACCCCCGCTCTTGGTATTTGTCATGGGGGTTCCTCCACCCCTCCTACAGGGTATGGAAAACATCCCCCTATGTTCCCAGCTCGAGCCCCCTAGTGTGCCGTATATATATATCTTTATATATTCTTTATATATATATTTATATATATATATATATATATATATATATATATATATATATATATATATATATATATATATATATATATATATATATATATATATATATATATATATATATATATATTTTGTGTTTTAGTCGCCGTTATAGATTTATAACCCCGTTATAATGAACTGTTTTTAGAGATTGCAGATTTTTTGATAGAATTTATCATTTTACACGAACATATTAATTGTTATTTATTACTCATTTATTACATTAATTATACGTTTCAGGGCTACCATTTTACGCTGATTCCGAAAATGTATTCCTTTTTACTGTAGTATTAATAGTTTTTAAGATACATATGACGGACAATGGAAACGCTGGCCTATATATATATATATATATATATATAGATAAATCTTTCTATAAAGATATTGAAATTTATATATATATATATATATATATATATATATATATATATATATATATATATATATATACTTATATATATATATATATATGTGAATATAGAACTTCAAAAAATATAACGACGCACAGTCAAGTAAATTTTAATTTTACTTATTATAATGATACATATAAAAGTATTTAAAAATTATGAGGAAATAATATTTTAGTATAATTCTGAAATATAATGTAACCTTTTGTAGTTTACTTTGCGTAAGGAAATTTCTACCGTTTAGTGAATTCTGAGTGATAATTATTTTAGTCTTTACGTTTAAGTTGTTTGAGTAAGATGTCGTTTCCTTTAAGTATCGAAAATGCATTTTTGTTAAATGATATAGAATTATTAGCGTATTTACAAATAAAAGTGTAACACTAAATAAAAAAATTGTCATAAAAATAAGTCTAACAAAATTTTTCAATTATAAGTTAAACTGTTTTAAAAGTGATTTGAAACTATATTGATGAATTTACTTATTATATAGATAAAATATACTTACCATTAATTAGGTGATAATTAGGATTAATTAATTAATTTAGAGAAAAAAAAATTAGCCTAAAAAATAAAAAAATTAAAAAAAAAATCCCGTAAAAATCAAATGATTTAAATAATTTGATTTTTTTTTGTGCTATCCATCATGCAGAATGTAATAGGAAATTTGTGAATAGTAGGAAGGTGGCTGGTACAATTAAACCCTTGGTGGATGTGAAGGGGCTAAGTCCTGAGTGTGCTAGGGTTTTGCGCGATGGTATGTTGTTACCTGTGCTAATGTAGTAGTGAAACTATGGTCTGAAAGTTATAGATATAAGGTACTGTACAAGGTGTTCAGAAGGACAATCTTAGGAGCGTGTTAGGTGTGAGAAGAATTGATAAAATGAGAGTGCTATTATGTAGTTGTGTGGTGTGAAGAAGGGCGTAAATGAGAGAATAAACGAGAGTACATTGAGGTGATTTGGTTATGTGGAAAGGATGAATGATAGTCGGTTGGTTTAGCGTATGTATAGTGGTGAGTATGTTGGTAATCGACCGGTTGGGAGACCGATGAGAATGTGGATTGAGTCAGTAAAGGAATGCCTGAAGGAGAGGAATGTCAGTTTATTAAAGGCGAGAATAAAGGGGGCATAGCAGGAATAAATGGTGGGGTTTTATGAGAGGTATGGCAGTTGTGGGCTTTGGGAGATGAATTTATTGAAGGAATACCACAGTGAGGGTCCGTCGCAGTCTTGTGAAGCGTCAGGGTGGATTTTCTGATTGCGACGATTTCTTAAGGAGTAGAAAAGGACGGTAAGGGTTTCTTTTCGACTTGCATGTATTATTTACCATACTACTTGTTTCAGTTAGCATGCGACACATAAAAACTCCACAATCTAGGAAAAGGATGATATTGATATATATATATATATATATATATATATATATATATATATATATATATATATATATATATATATATATATATATATATATATATATATATATATATATATATATATATATATATATATACTAACTCTATATATATATATACTCTATATATATATATATATGTATTAACCCGAAGGGGAGTGGATGAGATTTAAAAGAGGCAGCATGTGAAGAGGCTAGAGAGGGAGTATGTGGGTAAAAAGGGTGGAGTGCAAGCAGAAGGAAAGGGGAGTGAATGAATGGAGTGAGGGGTGAAGGGAGGTGGTGAAAGGAAAAAGGAGAGGCTTATGTGAAATGGTTGGGAAGTAGGAGAGAGAGAGGAGAAGCTGGGATGCTGAAGAAAGGGTTAGAAATTGGAAAAGCAAGAGGGGCCTGGATGGGAAGGGCAGGAGGAGGCAGACCAGATGGTGTAGAGACGGCGGAAGAATTTACATCAGGGGTAAGATGTTCTGGAAAGAAGTAAATAAAAAAGGAAGAAGAAGAAGGAGGGGTTGGGGGAGAGGATTAAGGGAGGAGATGGGAGTGGATGGGGAGGAGAGGAGAGAGGATGGGTGAGGGGAAGAATTGGGGAGTATTTTGGTGGATTATTGAATAGGCTTGGGTGAGAGGAAGATTTGCAAGAGGTGAGGATGGGGAGTGAATTGGGGAGGGAGGGGGAGGATGAAATACAAATGGAGGATATTAGGGCTGTGAATAAAGGAAAAAAAGGGAAGTCCGCAGGTCTGGATGGTGTGAGAATGGAAATGTTGCAGAAGGGAGGTATAGGGGTGGAGGAATGGCTGTATAGGTTATATAATATATGTTGGAGGAGTGGTGAGGTACCACAGGATTGGGAGGATGGTTGTTTGGTTCCCTTGTATAAGGGGAAAGGGGATAGGATGGAATGTGGGAATTATAGAGGTATATGTCTTTTAAGTGTGGTAGGAAAAGTGTACGGAAGAATACTGATTGAGAGAGTAAGAGGTTTAACGGAGGAGAGACCTGGGGAAGAACAAGGAGGATTTAGGGAGGGAAGAGGGTGTGTGGACCAAGTGTTTACACTAAAGATGCTTGTGGAGAAAAGTATAGAGAGGAAAGGGAAAGTGTATGGGTGTTTTTTAGATTTAGAGAAAGCATATGATAGAGTGAAGAGGGGTGAATTGTGGAGGGTGTTGGAGGAAAATGGAGTGGGGGGGGGGGCAAATTAGGTAAAGGTATTAGGGCCTTTTATAGGAATAGTAGAATGTGTGTGAGAGTGTTAGGAGGGGAGAGTGAGATGTTTGGGGTGGTGAGAGGATTGAGGCAGGGGTGTGTAATGTCACCGTGGCTATTCAATTTGTTTATGGAGAGTGTTTGCAGAGGAATGGTGAGGGAGGGAGGGGGGTGGAATTGATGAATGGGAATGATAGAAGGGAAGTGAACATGATACTGTTTGCGGACGATACTGCCCTAGTGGCGAAGAACGCGGAAGGGCTGAAGTATTTGGTGAGGGAGTTTGAGAGAATGTGTGGACAAAAGGGGCTTAAAATAAATCCAGGTAAGAGTAAAGTGTTAGTGTTTGAGGAGGAGGAAAGAGAGGAGGGGAGGGGTTAGAGGTTAGAGTAGGGGGTGTAGTATTGGAAGAAGTAAAGATTTTTAGATATTTAGGGATGGATTTGGGTAAGGGGGGAGGGATGAAGGAGGAGATAGAACATAGAGTAGGAGAAGGAATGAGAGCTTTGAGTGGTCTGAGAGAATTATGGAAAGGGGGGGATTTATCACAGAAAGTTAAGATAAGTATGTTTGAAAAAATTTGTGTACCAGCGGTGTTGTATGGGTGTGAAACGTAGGGGTTGAATGCCAGGTCCAGGAAGAAGTTGGAAGTTTTTGAGATGAAGGGGTTGAGAGCGGTTTGTGGGGTTAGCAGAAGGGAGAGGATTAGGAATAGGGTGGTGAGGGAGAGATGTGATTGGAGGAATGGTTTGGTGGGAAGAGCGGAGAAGGGAATGTTAAGATGGTATGGGCATCTAGTGAGAATGGAGGAACAGAGAGTGGTTAGGAGAGTTTGGGAGGCGGAGGGGATAGGAAGGAGAGGAAGGGGGAGACCAAGAAGGAGGTGGATGGATGGAATAAAGGAGATGCTGGAGGAGGGAGGGATGAGGGAGGAGGAGGGTAGGGTGTTGGCGAGGGATAGAGTGGGGTGGAGGAGACTGTTGAGGGCAGAGATGAAGTGAAGATAGAGAGAGGCTGTACATTACACCATCAAATAGAGGAAAAATAATAAGCAAAAAAAAAAAATAAAAAAAATATATATATATATAAAATATATATATATATATATATATATATATATATATATATATATATATATATATATATATATATATATATATATACTATATATATATATATATATATATATATATATATATA
>JABUQX010119462.1:0-12500 GCA_015478945.1 Trachelipus rathkii | reverse complement strand
GGGACAATGTTTTCCCATGGTGGAGATAATGCAGAAGTAGATTCTAATCAAGTTTACCTAAAACAACATTTACCTAAACACATAGTCCTCACCCCCTCTAATGCTATTTCTCTCAAACAATATCTTCACCCTCCCAAACCAGCACCTAGTCCCATCCAATGCATATACACTATAAAATCTCGTACTGAGCTTGGGGCACAGACTATAGAAGGTGAAACAAATCGCACGTCTTGTAACAGGAGACCAGAGCACAACACGAGACTAAACAACGAGATGACAATAAGTCAGAGACTCGACAATACTAATTCTCCTCATCTCAATTCCAGCCGTAGGTCATCACATTCATAGAAGATAAAGCACATAGAATCTCTATACTAAACGCGCCCTCACATCAAACCTCCTATATCGTTAACTCCTACGTTAAAGCATAGAATCGCTTTTATCTCTGAGCAAATGCACGAGAGAAACCATATTATATTATATTATCGGACACCGGCTAGAAGTGTAAGATTGACTCTTCTTCTAAAACAGCTTTAATAAGGTCGAGCATCACACGATATCTTATCAAAAAGCACAAACGGTCAACCAGAGACAAAACCTAGAGAGAGCTGTATCTCTCCATTAATTATAATTTCTCGGTGGGGTCGGAGACACTCACGCACTGTTCAAGATATAGTATTTAAAACATGTGCCGCACCACAACTCTAAACGAATCTAAACTCTGCTCGTCACTATGTGTTTACAGAATCTGGTGGTGGCCACGTTCATCAAGTGTGTGGCGGAGTTCCGATTTGCGAATTGAATATAAATTAGTCTCCTACATAATTGATAAATTACAGAAATTGTTAGTCATCGGCGGCTAGTATGTGCATCGGTTAGTTTAGTTTCATAAACTGTGGCTGGTTTGAGGGCGGCACGTTACTACAAGTGCGCATGTATGTCTATGGTTTGTGTGAGTGTTTACGAGAATTTTATGAGTTTTATGATCCTTCAAATATGTGGAGTGTATCCTATTTAATATGCTCAATTGTGTATATATATTTAGTGAATTCTAATATGGTTTTTCTGTTGCGACTTCGTCATATGGCGGATTTCGAACTTCAATATCTCAAACCAAAACAAATTTGAATAAGAACCATAAAAGAAAATGTACTTACGTTTTATATAGGATCTGACCAGAAAAATGTGGACCCATCCGGAGATCTCTTCCTGTGTGCATGCATTTGAAGTATTACAAGAGGGACTATTCCCGTATTTGGCGCATGTCGCGTTTCTCGGAAAGAACGCCAAAACAAGTTTTACTTATAGAGAATGTAATAACCTGCCATAAATTATTTGAAATAAACTAATGTTGTAAAAAATCCAGATGTTATATTTAGACAACATGTTCAAAGAGTTGGCCTAAAGACCGGGCTCTGTGTACAAGCACCTTTAAGAGAAGCACGCGGCACACCTATTGATTTGCGCCAGTGTTTAATGTTTCCCTATGGTAGATGATTGGCTATACATTGAGTTTTGGTTTCTTTATCGGGATCGATGGAGTTTTATACATAATTAATATAAGTTTTTATAATATTATCCTATTTTTTTGGAATTTCCTATTAAATCCCGTGCATAAAAATTTATCAAGTTACCTAAAAGTTTAAATTTCCGTAATATGATACAGCAACAGTAATTGCAAAAATATCAATAATCTAATTAAACGGTCTCGCAAACTTTTTGTATAATGCAGGAGCGTACCGGTTACTTGAAGACTCGAGGAATAATTCATAAGTTGTACCCTCTATAGGCCTGTAATATATATATTATATATATATATATATATATATATATATATATATATATATATATATATATATATATATATATATTATATATAATATATATTATATATATATATATATATATATATATATATATATATATATATAAACTCGCGGACAAATTTAATGCATCACCCGTAAATATAATGTAAACTATTTCATTTTTGGAAATGTAGAGCTAGGGTTTGGTACGAAATCCCGAAAGTACGTTCATAGGAGAACAAGATGGCAAGACACCAACCAACTAACGAAACAAACCCTATGCTGTAAGTCGTAGCTTGACAAAGACTGTCACAATGGAAAGACATCGTCAGAGAAGAGGAACGTGCTATAGGAGTTATCACACTGTCGGAAGCAGGCCATTCTCAGAGACAGGTGGCTCAGCAACTCGGGGTAAACCAATCGACGGTCAGTCGAATCCTTCGGCGGTTCAGGGAGACTGGCAGCAACCGTAGACGACATGGTCAGGGTTGCCCGAGGGCGACGTCCGAGAGAGATGAAAGATTCCTCCGTCTGGCAGTGCTTCGTGATCGTTTCCAAACAAGCGTACAGCAACAACAAAGGCTCCGTGAGGTCAGACATGTGCCCATTTCCGAGCGTACAGTGAGAAGACGACAGAATGAACGTGGAGTACGTATTACAAGGTCTGCCATCGGCCCTCTCCTAATCAGGGAGCATCGGGTTGCGATTTCATTTTTCACAAGCGTATGGAGATGGGCACTCACAGAATGGTCGAGGTTCATACTACAATGGACCAGATGGACCGTCAGGCAAAATTTGAGAGGGTGCAGGTGAGCACTTTTCTGCTTGCAATATCTCCCCAAGGATTCCTTTTGGAGGTGACTCTGTGATGGTGTGGGCAGGCATTTGTTTGGGTGCTCGTACGGCATTGCATTTCGTGAGCAGAGGAACGCTAACGGCTAAAAGGTATGCGGAAGACATCCTCCAAGAGTATATAGTGCCTTTCGCGTCCTTCATTCGCGTCCATTTTTTGTTACTGCATGACAACGCCACGCAGTACACTGCACAGGTCGTCCAACGGTACCTACAAGGATAGGGATCAGACTCCTGGCCATTTCTGCGAGGAGCCCGGACATGAATCGCTTTGAACATGTTTGGGATTTGTTAGGTAGGCGTGAACATGCTCCGTCCACACTCAGGGAGCTGGCAAACGCTTTGACAACATCCCGCAATAATCCATCTCCAAGATCATTTCATCAATGCCGAAAGGCTTGGAGGAAGTTGGAAGGGCTAGAGGGGGTACAACCCATTATTAGACACCTTTATGCTGTATTTCACATTGTTTTTTTGTTTTCTTTATTTTGCCATTTAATTCCCTACACACTGTCGTTACATACGGTTTATACATTTATAATCCCGTGCAACACTCCCGAGTTAGGTATGAACCAAATAAAAACAAACCTTAGCCCTACATTTCCCAATATGAAAGTGTTTAAATTATATTTACGGGTGATGCATTAAATTTGCCCGCGAGTTTGTTTATATATATATATATATATATATATATATAATATATATAATCTCAATATATATAAAAGATATACACTACATTAATATTTATATATATATATATATATATATATATATATATATATCGCACTCACTTGATACAAGATCATACACTCGCAGGTGATCGGGAGGCTACTTCTTTGGCGTACCCCCAAGTATCACTCTGCGTACCCCCCGGGGTACGCGTACCCCACTTTGGAGACCACTGGTCTAATTAACTTTCTCAAGGGTGAAAAACATTAATAATATTTTAACTACGTATATAGTAGCAACTTTAATAATAATATATATATATATATATATATATTATATATATATATATATATATACTTATATATATATATATATATATATTTATATAGTATATATATATATTATAATAATATATATATATATAACATATATATTATAATATATATATTATATATATTAATAATATATATATTATATAATTATATATAATATATATTATAAATATTTATATATAAATATAATATATATATATATATATATATATATATATATATATATACGGCTTAATTTTACATTTCGGCAGCACAAAAATAAAAACTAAGTCCAGTCGATATTTTATGGGATTTAACGATACATTGATATTGTAATATTAAATCGATTAGTTGTAAATCGATTATAAGAGTTACAGATTATAAAATAAAAAAAAAATCGGAACAGGATATTTCACAATGACTGAGCCGGAGCGGGTGTTGAAGTCTGCAAAACAATTACATGATTGTAAGTGATTTATTTGATATATGACAAAACGATTGGTGCATGCTAGGTTTTTTAGAACATTTCAACCTAATTTTGCAACAAAAGAGATGTGAGAATGTTTAAAAAAAATTTTCAATAGTAAGAGTTGGAGAAAAATTTAAATCGAGTTTCTGCAAGGTATATCGAGACACTATCCATGAATTGTACTTTGTAAGTCTTAATATATATATATATATATAAATATATATTATATATATATATATTATATATATATATATATATATATAATATATATAATATATAATATTATATAATATATATATATATATATATTATATAGTATATAATATATTTAATATATATAATTATATTATATATATATATATAATATATAATATATATATATATAATATATATATATATATAATATATCATATATATATATAATATATATTATATTATATATATATATTATTATATATATATAATATATATAGTATATTATATATATGATATAATATATATATATATATATTTCGGCAGCTACTAAACTGTCTATCAGTAAAAGTTAGTTAGTTTTACGGCATAGTGGATCAGTAAAGTTTTAGGGCTACTTTTACCGCGGACAGTGAGTCAACGAGCCCCCTAAAATAGGAGTATTTACCCTTTTTAGGGGGCTCGAGCCGATGGGGGACGAAGGGGGGGGGAACGGTTTATACCCCGGAGGGGGAGGTCGAGGAACCCCCGCGACTACCAAAAATACCAAAGAGCGGGGGTTCGGGAGACCATCCCCGGAGGGGGGGATTAGTCCCCCCCCGTAGTCCACTTAGAGGCCCCGAGAGACCCCAGACTCCTGACATCGGGGCGGACTACCCGTGGGTATTCGTTAGTGATATACCCCAAAAAACAATAAATCCCAAAATGAGTACTTTTGGGACAATTTATTCGCAACAATATATGTTCACATTATAAAACTCACAAAAACTTGTGAGATTTGATTAAATATATATATATATATATATATATATATATATATATATATATATAAAATATATATATATATATATATATATATATATATATATTATATATAATATATATATATTATATATATATATATATATATATATATATATATACTATGTATCGATATTACCAAATATCGATTCCATGTATCGATATAACAAAGTATCGATTTTCGATTTAATCGAACCCATCAAATATCGAAAATGAACTCTAAAAAAATTAGTGCTGCCGAAATGTAAAATTTTACCTATATATACATACATATATATATATATATATATATATATATATATATATATATATATATATATATATATATATATATATATATATATATATATATATATTTTAAATATATATAAATAAAAATAATAAAAATATATATAAACTCTATTTATCTATATAACAATATATATATATATATATATATAATATATAATATTATATATATATATAATATATTATTAATATGAAGGGATCATGAGAAAAAGTAAACACTGATGACTATATATTAAGTAAGGCAATCCTTACCTAATAGGACCTTCTCCGAAAATAATTTCTATAGCAATACCTATTTTCTCACATAACATTCTCAAACTCTCACGGACTTCTCAGAAGTCAGAATTGACAACTTTGTCATTTTATGGCCATATCTAGCAAGTTTTCATGCATTCTGGCTGATTTTATTATTTATGGCTAGATAATATAGATTTAAATATACTTTTTATATTTATTTGCTTTATTTTGTAATTTACAGCAAAAAGTAATTCGTGCTCGATTTTCTCCGGGGGGGGGGCACTCGACTGTCTCCGGGGGGCCCCAAGACACATATACATTTATTTTTTTTCTGCCCATTTTAGTGCGTGACTGAAATGAGCTCCCGTTTCTTTCCCGCCCAAGGTTGGAGATTCATTTAATGGATACGATCGGGAATCGATCCAATGAATCGTTTGCTTGCCAAAGTGAATCTACCAATTCCTATTTATTTAGTAACATAGTTTAGTAAGTAATATACTTTTTTCATCTCTTGTGTTATTAACATCAAAATTATTTTAAGCATTATTCGATTCCTCTTATGTTATTATTAATTTAATATTATATTATAATATTTTTTTATTCATAAAGAGTTAGAGAAACTTAATCGTGTCTAAAATTTCATATATAATATATATTAATATATATATATATATATATATATATATATATATATATATATAAAATATATATATATATATATATATAAATATAATAATATATATATATATACATATTTATTTATAGCTATATATAAATAATATATAAATAAACTTATAAAACTATTAATAGACTATAAATAAACTAATAAATAAATAAGCTATAAATAAACTTTTAATACTAATAATAATAAAATAAATAATAAATTAATAAACTATAAATAATCAATATATATATAGTTATAAAAATGTTAATCCCTATATATATATATATATATATATATATATATATATATATATAATATAATATATATATATATATATATAAATAATAAATAAAATAATAAAATAAATTACATAATAAATAAATAAATATATATATTATTATATATATATATATATATAATATATATATATATATATATATATATATATATATATAAATATATATATAATATATATATATATGCTATATATATATAATATATTATATATATATATATATATTATATAATAATATATATATATATATATATATATTATGTATATATATATATATATTATATATAATATATTATATATGTGTGAAACAAAAGAAGTTTACCCGCATCATATCTCGAAAACTAAGATAGGTAGAAAACTGATAACATATATGGAATCAGCGTATGAAATTTGTATGGGAAATGAAAAAAAAATTTAATTTTTTATAATTTTTTTTATATCTCCAAAACTACGATAGGTACAAGAAAACTAATAACATATTTAGAATCAGCGTATGAAATTTGTATAAAAAAAAGGAATTTTTTTTTAACTAAAAGAATACCCTAGGGTAAACCGCAAAGATGCAAAGAGTCGGGGTCTCTCGGCCTCCTGGGGGGACGAACCGGGGGACTACTTCGTCCCCCTCTGTCCCCCGTTGGCTCGAGCCCCCTAAAAAAAATTCATACGCTGATTTCAAATATGTTATTAGTATATATATAAAAAAATTTCCTTTTTTTTCATACAAATTTCACATCTGATTCCATATATGTCATTAGTTTTCTTGTACATATCCATATAGGGTATCAGTTTTCTTGTACCTATCTTAGTTTTCGAGATATGTTGCGGGTGACTTCTTTTGTTTGGCCTATATATATATATATATATATATATATATATATATATAATATATATATATTTATATTATATAATATAATTTAATTATATATATAATATATATTATATATTATATACTATATATATATATATATACATTATATCTATTGCGATCGATACTGCCTTAGTGCGAAGAAGTCAGAGGGCTTTGTAGTATTTAGTGAAAGGAAGTTTTGAAGAGATGTGTGGACAAAAGGGCCTTAAGATAAATCCAGGAAAGAGTAAAGTGTTAGTGTTTGAGGAGGAGGAAACAGATGAGGGGATGGGGTTAGAAGATTAGAGTAGGAGGTGTAGTATTAGAGAAGTAAAGGTTTTCAGATATTTAAGGGAATGGATTTGGGTAAGGAAGGAGGGATGAAAGAAGAGATAGAACATAGAGTAGGGGAAGGAATGAGAGCATTGAGTGGTCTTGAGGGGATTAAAATGGAAAGGGGGGGATTTATCACATAAACTTAAGATAAGTTTGTTTGAAAAGATTTGTGTTCCAGCGGTACTATATGGGTGTGAAACATGGGGTTGAATGCTAGGTCCAAGAAGAAGTTGGAAGTGTTTGAGATGAAAGGGTTGAGAGCGGTATGTGGGTTAGTAAAAGAGAGAGGATTAGGAATAGGGTGATAAGAGAGAGATGTGATTGGAAGAATGGTTTGGTGAGAAGAGCGGAGAAAGGAATGTTAAGATGGTTTGGACATCTGGAGAGAATGGAGGAACAGAGGGTGGTTAGGAGAGTTTGGGAGGCGGAGGGGATAGGAAGAGAGGAAGGGGAGACCAAGAAAGAAGGTGGATGGAATGGAATAAGGAAATGCTGGAAGAGAAGAGGGTTGAGGGTGGAGGAAGGTAGGGTGTTGGCGAGAGATAGAATGGAATGGAGGAGGTGGTGAGGGCGAATGAAGGAAAATAGATTAGGGAAGCTGCAGCGTACCACTAACCCCGCTTTAAGCGGGATACAGTGTTTGTATACATAATAATAATATATATATATATATATATATATATATATATATAGTATATATATATATATATAGTATATATATATATAAAATATATAAATATATATATATATATATAAATATATATATTATTTATATTATTATATATATATAATATTATAATATTTTATATATATATATATATATATATATAATATATATAGATTAATCTAATATATATATATATAAATATATATGTATATATATATAATATTATATATATAGATATATATATATTATATATAATATATATATACTATATATTATATATATATATATAATATATATATATATATACTAAATCTACTAAATATTTATATTTATATATAATAATTAATATATGAATGTTAAATAAATGGATTATATATACGTCTTTTATATATATATATATTTATATATATATATATATATATATATATATATATATATATATATATATATATTCGTATGTGTGGTGTGTGCGTGTCGGAAACTTAGTCTGTCGCCAAATGAAAATACAGAACAAATCAATATCCAATGATAAACGTTCGAAATAGACGTTTTATGACGGATAAATCTGCGTCTTGCTTTAAAATTTATCCAAATCGAATGAAAATTAAGGTATTTTTGGTCCAAGCTTAACAACATTGAGTATTTTCCTAAAATTATAATGGAAATTAATAAAATGGAAAAATCTCCCAAAATATAAATGTGTAATTTGAAATGTTAAATCACTCTCCTTACACTACTTCAATTATCGTGGACACTATTTTAAAGCATTAAGCAAAGTACTTTGTGTTTCAAGCATGTCCTCGTTTTCTACACATTAATAACACAAAAACACAAATTTCTCTTTTCAAATTTCAGACCTTAATGATGTAGGGGACTACGTTTATTTTTTAACAGCCACAGCCTTTCGTTCGAAATTAAAAACATCTCTTTAAACTCAATTAATATATATATATATATATATATATATATATATATATATATATTATATATATATATATATATATATATATATAATATATTATATTATATATATATATATATATATATATATATATATATGTATATATATATATAACTTGATTCTTTACATTTATATATATATATATATATATTATATATATATATGCATATGTGTGTGTGTGCGTGTGTGTGTGTGCGTGTGTGTGTGTTTGTGTCTGTGTCTTTGTCTGTCTGTGTGTATATGTTCTATACATTATAAATATATATATATATATATTATATATAATATATATATATATATATTTATATATATATATATACTATATATATTATATATATATATATAATATTATATATATATGATATTCAAACTAACACAAATTTCTCCTTTCAAAAATCTTTGAACCTAAATGATGTTAGGGGGGATACGTTTAATTCGTTAATTAGCCACAAGTTCTCTGTCGCTCAACTAATATTTCATTAGATGATTAATATTATTTAATTTATATATATTATATATATAATATAATATATGATATTGTAATACTAAATCGATTATTTGTAAGAACATAGAAATGTTGACAAAACTTCGTTCTCAGACCTCAGTATCGTTACAAACTTTCTACTCGCTGGATGTGTTTACATGTACGTTTGATGATAAAGGTTACAAATTAATGCGTGATATATATGATATATGCCTTTACGATTTGAGTTTCTTAACTTTCTTAAAACATTCGAACATAATTTTGCAACAAAAGAGATGTTAGATCCTGTTATCGCGTTAAAAATTAGTTTTAAATATTATTTGTCATGAAGAAATAAATATTTAATTTTAATATTTTTATCATTTTTGCTTATATATTCAATTAATAAATTCAAGAACAGATATTTTTCATTCAATTCCAAATAAGAAATTTTAAATATTTTAATTTTCATCAAAAATGCTTGTAAGTTATTCTGGAGATCTGTAAATTAATTTGCTGAGGGTCCGTTTAAAAAATCTCTCATCTCTCTCTCTCTCTCTCTCTCTAACACAAAAACTTGTAACATTGTCTTATTTGATTTATGCTGTGACGAGTTGAATCTTCAAAAGTGAATCCTTCTTGTTCTTTTCAAATTTTAAGATTAATTATTATATTCATGATTATTATTATTATTATTATGATTATTATTAATGTTATTTATATGATTATTATTATATTATATTATTATTATTGATTATTATTATTATTATATTATATTAATATTATTATATTAGTAATACTAATATTTATATTAATATTTAAATATTAAATATTATTAATATTATTTATTATTATTATGTATTACTTTTATTATTAGTATTATTATTATTATTATTATTATCTATTAATTATTATTTTATTTATTTTTATTATTATTATTATTAATTATATTATAAATATTTTAAGATTTTATTTTCACTTCCTTTGATAAGCTTATAATATATATATATAGTATATAATATATATATAATACTAAATATATATATATATTATTAATATATATTATATATATATGATATATATTATATATATAGTATATATAATATATATATGGAACCTCCCTTAAAAGGTGTTAACCCGATATAATACTCGAACGAGCGATGTAATAGTTTTTTTTTCGATTATTTCAAGGCAAAAGAGGCGTGAGGGTTGACAAAAAGTTTTTTTTTTTTTAAACTAAAGGAATACCAAAGATTAAATCGCCAAGATGGAAAGAGTCAGGGTCTCTTCGGCCTGCCGGGGGACGACGGGGGGGACTTCGTCCCCGCCTCTGTCCCTCCGCGGCTCGGAGCCCGCTTAAAAAAAAAAATAAATAAAAAATTAAAACAAAATTAACATATTAAAATTAACATGATGAATAAAGCAACAATGTGGCCAACTTTTCTTCTTCTTCTAATTAGGAGTTTACGTTACACGCCAGTGCATGTTAGACGATGTAGTGTTCAGAGATTTAGATTATTGTATTTTTATGTAACATCCTTTTAAAGGAAAAGTGTATATATATATAATATTAATAATATGTATTATATTATAAAGTGATAAAATTTTATTTACATATATATATATAATATATATATATATATATATATATATATATATATATATATATATATATATATATATATATATAATATATATATATATATATATATATATATATATATATATTAAAACAATCGTCGATTGCTTTGTATTTTATTAAGCACGTTAATATAATAGGTGATTATATTACGTAATTTATTAATTTATTTTGCCGATGTTATGCAATGCGCAGTTTGAGTTACGATTATTTTATTTAACTCAATGCAACTTAAGATTATGATTGCGAATAAAGACTATTTGCTCTCTATAACGCAATGTTTGTAGATTAATGGTTTTCCTGGAGGCTAAGGTAGTCATAAACTAAGATGGTTCTTTTTAGTAAAAGCTGATTGAGAAAGTTGTGGTTTCTCACAGCTTGAAACGACTATTTGGTAAAACCGTTTCTTGCCTTCAAGATTATTTAGTTTGGTATAATTGCAAGAGGAATATGTCAAAGTAAATTAAATAAGGGACTATTCCTCAACTGCAACTTAAAATAAGTCTGAATATTCACAAAGTAAAGTACAAGTGCAAGTCGTTTGCATTCGTCTTATTATAAATTAAAGATAAGGTTAACGATCTTAACCCTTTACAAATAAAAATGCTCACGACTCGCACAAGACCTTCGTGAATATCTATGACTATAAACACGTCTTCTGATTATAAACTTAACAATTTAAACAAAGGATTCGAAAACGTTGTTTTCACAGCAACTGTTGATAAAAAGTGGGAATGAAATATTTGACTACCTCGCCAAGTGAAGCTACCTTTAACCTCCAGGAACATTTGACCTCTTTTTGTTGCCAGATTCTTTAACAAACAATTTTTTAAAAAATTATTTTAATATATATATATATATATATATATATATATATATATATATAACAACTTATATATCGATTTAGTATATATGTATATATAGTATATATATATATAAAATTATATATATTATATATATATATATATAATATACCATATAGCACACCTAACCGTAAAAGCACG
>JABUQX010119461.1:22500-32500 GCA_015478945.1 Trachelipus rathkii | reverse complement strand
CCGTTTAACCAACCGACTATCATCCATCCTTTCTACCTGACCAAACTATCTCAATGCACTTTCATTTATTCTCTCATTTACTCCTATCTTCATACCACACAACTCCCTAATGCGCTCATTCCTTATTTTATCAATTCTTCTCCCGCCTAACACGCCCCTAAGATTATCCATCTGATCACCTTGTACTTTAGATCTATACCTTTTATTCCAGACCATAGCTTCACTAATATACATTAACACAGGTAACAACATACCTCATGTAAGACCCTAGCGCACTCAAGACTTAGTTCCTTTACATCCACCAAGAACTTAATTACAATAGCCACCTTCCTACCATTCACAACTAACCTACAATACTCTGCATCATCCATTCCCTTTTCGTCCAACATATATCCCAAATATTAAACCTCAGACACTTGTTCCAGTTGTTCACAATCCCACAAAACTTTCACACCGAGGACTGTCCACACTCACAACCATAACCTTACTCTTATCTACGTTTACTCAAATCCCTCCTTTTACACACCATGCCAAATCCCTCTACCAATCCAATCCTCTCAAATTCTCTTCAGATTCGCCACACAAAACCAAATCATCCGCATATAATAGGTAGGGCACCTTCCACTCTCTTCCATTCTCCATCATTCTAAAACCTTCCCCTGCCACCCCTACCTAAAATTCTTTCATAACCCCATTGACAAACAAATTGAATAACCAAAGTGACATAACACATCCCTGCCTCACTCCAATAATAATATTAAACCAACCACTTTCAACTCCATTTATTCTTGCATACACTTCACTTTTGTCATACATACTTTTGATTCCATTCGAAGCCTACCACCAACACCATATATATCACTAACACCTGCCATAGAGCTTCCCTATTAATCCTGTCATACGCCTGTTACAAATCCATAAAACCTAAATACAATTTATTATTCTTCTCTCATTTTCTCAATCCTTTGTTTCAATGTAAAGATTTGACCCACACTTCTTCTACTACCTATAAAGCCTTGTTCTTCATCAATCAGTCCTTCAGTCACTCGACGCACTCTTTTGACAGAAATACCAGCGTATATATTCCCTCAATAAACTAATTCCCCCATAATTCTTAGTTACCCTTATCCCCCTTACCCACATATAAGGATATAAGGGTACTATTGCGCTTCCACCAATCCTCGGAACTATACCCATAAACGGCTTTGTTAGACAAGTTCCAAATCCACTTTAACTACCATCTCTGCCTCCCTGTTCTTGATCATTTCACTAGTAATTTCATCTATATGCCTGCAGATTTACCATTCTTCAACTTTCTCACACTACCCATTACCTCCCCTCCATACCACAATATATATATATATATGTTAAGAGCAGCATATAGTAGAGTATAAGAGTATATTATGTTTTTTTTTTCATATATATATATATATATATATATATATATATATATATATATATATATATATATATATATATATATATATATATATATATATATATATATAATATTATAAGAGATATATATATATATATATAGCATATATTTATATATATATGTCTTCTCCGATATATATATATATATATATTATTAAGTTATATATGTTATTATATATATATATATATATATAAGTTATATATGCATATATATATATATATATGTTATAAAATATATATATATAGAGAAAGATAAAGATATATATATATATATATATATATATATATATATATATATATATATATTATATATATATATATTTATATATATATATCTCTTTTCTTTTTTTATATATATATATATATATATATATATATATATATATATATATATATATATATATATATATATATATGTATATATATATTTATATATATATGCTATATATATATATATATATATAAGAGTTATAAGTTATATATATATATATATTATATTATATTATATATATATATATAGTTATATATATATATATATTATATATAATATATATATATATATATATATATATAAAGATATAAAGTATAATATATATATATATATATATATATATATATATGTTGTTGTATGTTGTTGTTATATATATATATATAATATATATAAGAGTATATATATATGCTATATATATATAAATATATATATATATATATATATATATATAGATATATATATATAGTATATATATATATATATATATATATATATATATATATATATATATATATATATATATATATATATATATTTTTATATCTATCAAAGCGGAAAATCCAGTAACTTTTTACATAGGGCCTCTCTGATTCCTCTCATATATATATATATATATATATATAGCAGCATGTATTTGACATCTGTATATATATATATATATATATATATATATATATATATATATATATATATATATATATATATATATATATATATATATATATATATATATATATATATGATATATATATATATAATATAAATATATATATATATAAGTAGTAGGGGTGGATATTGGACCCCCGCTGGTCATTTTGCCCAACGCGATTTTTACCTGCCCTTGACCTTTTTTGGCCGTGACCTTTTTTGACCGTGACCTTTTTTGGCCTTGACCTTTTTGAGAACCCAAATTTTTCGGCAACCCTAATTTTTTGGCAACCCAATTTTTTTGGCAACCCTAATTTTTTTCGGCAACCCTAATTTTTGCAACCCTTCGAAGAAGGGTTGCGCCAAACGGTTGCGCAGCAACCGTTGTACGTGTCCCACCCTAATTTTTTCGATCAACCCTTTGGTCTTCCATGGGTCAATTTTGGCCCACCCTAATTTTTGGCCCTTTAGGGGCTTAGCCCCTTTTTTGATGTTTTGCTAGCCTACACCTAGCCTACACTCAGCCTCCACATAGCCTACACCTAGCCTCCACCCAGCCTTCACCTAGCCTACACCTACACCTAGCCTCCACCCAGCCTTCACCTAGCCTACACCTACACCTAGCCTCCACCCAGCCTTCACCTAGCGTACACCTACACCTAGCCTACACCCAGCCTACACCTATCCTACACCTACACCTAGCCTCCACCCAGCCTTGAGCTCAGACAGGTACCTGCCACCTTGCCTTTGGTAGGTATCTGTGCTAACATGAGGTCATGTAGGTACCTGACCTGTTTGGATCTGTCCTAACTTATTTCCATCATCGGTCACACACACACACACACACACACACACACACACACACACACACACACACACACACGCACTTACACTTATACATACATTCACTATGACACTTACACTCACCCATAGATACTTACACTTACATTTACACTTATACACACGTACAAACACACTACCAACCCTTTGGTCTTCCAGGGGACAATTTTGAGAACCCAAATTTTTCGGTCAACCCTTTTGTATTCCAGGGGACAATTTTTGTCTTGTAGCTTTTTGATCTCGTAGGTTTGATGCTTTCTCGACTTTGATGGTTCATCTTTGATGACTCATCTTTGATGTTTTCATTTGACCTTGTAGCTTTTGATCACTTCATCTTTGATGACACCTATATTGATGGCTCAACTTGATGGTTCCCAATACCTCACCGTAAGAAGTATCTAGGGATGTTCTATTAGTGTTCTATGAGTATTAGATGAGTGCCAGGTGAGTGCCAAGTAGGAACCGACCGGGGCCCCGGCCCCGGCCAACCCCGGCCATTTTTAGTGACCCCGGCCCCGGCCCCGGCCCCGGCCAAAAATCAGGAAAAACCGGGGTTTTCTACCGGGGTTAACTGTAAATTTACACTAAATAATAGAGGGTAAATCAAACAAAATAAAAAAATATATTTTAATTCCATTACTCCTTTGTTATAAATTGATGCAAAATATAAACATACCTAAATATAATCAATTTTTTTTTGGTATTTACTATGATTTCAAATTAAAATTGAGGCCAAATTATAATTTTTCCGAGTTTTTAACATAAAAATATTCGAAATTTGATATATCAAACGAATTCGGAAAAGGAAATAAATATAATTGTTAAAATATTAATGTATTTATTTATTTAAAGTGAATATCTTCAAGAAAATCAAATATTTTCCGAAATCTCTTTTCAAAATTATTTATTTAATTGAATTAATATATATATATATATTAGATAGATGCTGTGTATATATGTTTATATAGGGTAATATATGTTATATATATTAAGAGTATATATATATATATATATATATATATATATATATAAGAAAGATATAACGAGACAACCTTCCATTTGAAAACTAAACTATATATATATATATATATACTTTAGAGAGGAAGCCCTTGGATTCTTTTTTAGTGTTATGCTTTACTGTCACTTCATTTTATTACTAAATGTACACAAATTAAAAACATTGTTAAAGACACTTTTTTTTAATGAAATAAATTTTAAAAAGGAAAGCTAATTTTTGTCCCGACACGCGAGACCTCTTCAGGCTAAGGGACTGGATTTCTTTCTTGATCTTCATCAGTTCAAGTGTGTTTTAGTTGGTCTGCTATTTTCTTCATGGTGTTGTTGAAATATTTTGATGTTTTCAGATATTCATTTTGTATAAAATCTATCTTAACTTCACCGGGATGCTTATTGTAGTTGTTACTATTATAAATGCAAAAGGATTCCATGATTTTGCGATGGTTCGTGTGATTGATATTTTTGATCATCTTTATATTGTTGATATTGATAGAGTGGCCTGTGTTACGCCTATGACTTGTTAAAGCTGAATTTATGCTGTCCTTGTGCAGGTCATCTGTATGTTGATTTTTTCTTCTTTGCAAATCTATGGTTTCACCTATATATGTTTTATTGCAAGTATTGCAGTGGATGTGATATATACAGCTTTGGGGGAGATTTTCTTTTCGTTTTGGGGGTTTGAGAATGTTTTTTAAGGTGATGTTATTTGATGGAATGAGGGTAATATTTTTTGGTAATATTTGTTTTAACGAATATAATGGTAATTGAGGAATTGGAAAATGGAGGTGTTGCTATTTTTCGGGGGAAAGGTGCTATAGTACCTCTTTTTTGCTTTGTTAAATGCTTTTGTGATGAAAAACTCAGGATAGTAAAGTGATTTGAAAGTATTGTAGATGTATTTAGTTTCTTGTGCTAGAAGAGGGGGAGAGCATATACGAAAGGCACGGAGAAATAGAGATGACAGAACAGCTAATTTTGTGTTTGGGGAATGATTAGATAGCCAATGTATATAGTTTGGTGCGAATGTTGGTTTTCTATATAGTAAATTGCAAGTGATTGTTATTCCATGTGATTAAGGTATCGAGGAAGGGGATAGAGTTGTTGGAAGGCATTTCTATCGTATACTGAACTGAAGGATGAATAGAGTTAATATATCTTCAAACTGCGTCTACTTCTCTATTCACAAATACCATCTGTATCAAAAGTCGTATTCAATAGTCGATACGCAGTTCTCCTCAAATGACTTTAGATTGCGTCCAATATTCTCACAGGTCAGAGGTTTTTAATTACACCGTGTAGTTTATCTTCTAATCAATAGCTCCTGATATTCATTACTCACGATAATCTTATTGACTATTCCTTGTATAAGTATTCAGGGCTTTCTCTTATCCGTTAGATTCAATAATAACTCGATGACCAAATATACGAACAATACAAAGTCTTCAGACGATAAATTTTGAATGAAAGATTGACCACGTGGGAATTAATTACCTTATATTTATACTCTTCTGTAGTATCCAAGATATTAATGAGCGAAGTCACCTTTTAACTCTTTTTCCAATAAAATAATTTCACCTTAATAAAAAAATGTTTCCCATTTTGTTTGTATTGAATAAATTTCAAATGAAATTATCTTTACACTAATTAAATTTTGTAAAAAATAAAAATATTTCAAAATTTATGTAATCCGTCTTTTCTCTGTCTTAATTTTGAGCTGAAGAGAGAGAGAGAGAGAGAGAGAGAGAGAGAGAGAGAGAGAGAGAGAGAGAGAGAGAGAGAGAGAGAGAGAGAGAGAGAGAGAGAGAGAGAGAGAGAGCCCGAGTAGTAAAAAGTTACTGGAGTCGCCGCTGATATATATATATATATATATATATATATATATATATATATATATATATATACTACCATGTCCCGCATAGAATATATATATATATATATATATATACAAACAAATTCATACATATATACAAACACAGGCATGTATACAAACATATATACATGTTGCATGCATATATATATATATATATATATATATATATATATATATATATATATATATATATATGTTATATATATATATATATATATATATATATATATATATATATACTTATATTATATATTATATTACAGGACTGTAGGGTATACAGAGTTATATATAGATAAAGATATATATATATATATAAAAATATATATATATATATATATATATATATATATATATATATATATATATATATATATATATATATATATATATATATATATATATATATATATATATATATATATATATATATATATATATGATATATATATATATATATACATGTGTGTGTAAGTGCATGTAGGAAGCAAGGCTTCTTCAAACATGTGCACGTCATCGATTACATCAACAAAATAAAGTATGACGTCACCCATGGCCTTCATTGCCTCTGTGACATCATAGAAATACTTCTTCTCTGATTGGTAATCCCTCAATTTGTGTTTAGCACTACTTGTCTAATACAAATATTTTAGCTCAGAAACTTATAAAAACATTAATATAAATTATAAATACTATATAATAATTAAAAATTATAATATTTATTTTTAAAGGTAAAAAAAAAATTTTTGAAAATATATATAGTTTTTTTTTTTTTTTTTTTTTTTTTTTTTTTTTTTTTTTTTAACATGGCTTTTTCCAATTTGGTTTTAGGGTTCATCCCATTGCTCTCATGTCAAGAGGCTGGTACCCAATGATTTCCCTATTCGCGCTCATTATCAACATTTTTTTATAAAGTATTTTTTTTTTGTGACTAGGAGGTACTCCCTTTATTCACATGACAACACTATTGCATATCACACTCCCTTTTTATAACATAGTCAAATGGAGGAAATAAAAGTAGTCTCGGTGATGGCAAGAAAGGGCGGCTCCCAAAAATAGTCTTTAGCTACCCCTTATCATTTGGGAGTTGACAGCCTCGTGGTGGCCTGCCATTGTGCAGAATCAGGTGGGCCCATTCAGATGCACCCGGCTCTATTTTCTCTTCATTAATTTCTATAATATTCGTAGTTTATTTTACTTCCACTTTGTGGAACATTACTATTCCTCATCTAGACACCATCCCTTATCCCTTATCTAAACTCAGGTGTACAAGACTGAATTTTACATGTTTAACTTCTGAGAGCAAACAAATATTTTGCCCTTTACTTTCTTCATCTTCATTTTCAATCAAAGTCAATTGTTGAGTTTATGTGCAATAATGACTTTGTTTCTTTGCCCCTTTTGTGCCTCTTTTACTTGAAATCTCCTGAATTTTACCTATGGCTCAGGTTCTCTCACAATCGACTACCAAATTCATTTTTTCTATCTATCCCCTTAACTCCGCTCAAATGATCATCCTAAATTCTGACCACTTACAAATTCCAAAATAGAAGTAAATATTCTTCTCAGGATTCCTCTTTTCGAATTCATTACTTCCCTTGGTGAGCTCGCTACTCATTTCTCTACAAAAATAACCTCGGAGCTCTTATCCCAGCCAGTACCCTTATAATTGTCTTGAAGATAAAAACCCAACAACCTCAAGATCCACCTTTTCTAAGCTTCCAAACTTCTCTTTATCCTCCGATCGTCTTTCTTTTAAAATTCATATGTGAAGTCCTATTCTATTTCCTTCTCCTCCTATCACCCCCTCTAAAGGCAACTTTCTGCAGGAGTGCATTTCTGTCATTTTGGTGCTGCTATCTGACTGAACTTACTGTGGAACTTCCTTGATTTTCCATTAAATGATTACTGCTTTGATTCAGGTTTATGGAGGTCTTTTATCTGGTCACTTCTGAGGAGAGTAGTTCTTCAAAAAAGACCATCATATGAGAACTTGAGATCACAATTAAAGAAAGCCAACTATTTTGTCTTTATTATTGAAAATAATTCTTCTGTAATCGAGTAGCAAATTTTTAGATTGGATTAGCCCAAGATTTAATAGCTAGTAGCTTACTTGCATCTTTTAAAAATTGGTTTTATATATATGAAGGATTGAGTGTTATTTAATTAGTTCTCGTGGCTTACATTCTCTGTTTTTTTTAAGATCTTTTCAATATAAAATAAAAATAATAGGGCATACTAATCTTATCATCCAAAATGAACACCGTTATTATCTTTTTCGTATACAATTGAAGGTGTAAAAAATATTATTTGCAAACAAAATTTAGCAGAATTTTAAAAAGACTAGTGTGTATTGCACATTACTGGTTGTAAAGGTTCTGGAAAAGTTAATGAAAGGTCATATAGAGAAATATTTTAGTAGAAGATAACAAGGTAATTGCTATCGACTCGCTAGCAAACGGTGATATTTCATAAGGGTATAGGTCTCATAGTTAGTAACCAATAACTTTAGAATTTATGGAATACATTCACTGACTGCATTGACCAAGGAGATCCAGTGGATATTGTATATTTTAGAACTTTAGTAATAATAATATTCACAAAGTTTTTGATAAGACTACCCACATAAGGCTGATGAACTTATTGCAATGTGGTATAGGTGTAGTATAAATAATGGTTAGTACAGTTAGTTATAATATATGTTAATAGTAAGGTTTTAAAGAGTTATGAGGTTATGCGAAATACGTGAAATAAATTAGTGTACCAACTAAATGGAAATAAATTCATCTATGGGAAATAGTGAAGTGAGTACTGGTTATGTCACCATTACAGGTGTATCTAAGTTGCTGGCCACATATTGTCTTCACTTCAATTATTAAATATTAAATAATGATTATAATATATTAAATAAATACCTCACGTAATAGTGGAATTAATAAATGCAATGATTTCTAAGTTTATAGCCGCTCAAGATGAACTAAATAGTGGTATCTCCACTCAGTTAGTGAAATAGTGAAGGATGAAATAAAAGATTCAAAAATGTGATTCATATATGATATAATACTTTTGGGTTAAGATATGATAAGATACACGCTCGGCATCTGAATTTCATAGTAAAAAGTGTAAGCTTCTTCACCTAGGGTTATAGGTTACTAAAATAAAAGTTTTAACTACGAAATGAAATGGCCAATGGCTTGAATGTTTGGATTAAATTATATACTCTGGCAGATGTATAATTATATAAAGCAGTTTTTTTTTCTAGTTATTTAGTAGCGTCAATTCATAATTAGTTATTATGGATGCTACCTAGCAGATTAAACGTCTAATATGGATATAGCTTGGGTAATACATAAATCGGCAATGTGTTGTTTACTAATAGAGCAAGGTATAAAGTTAAAATAGTAAATGTCGATATTTTCGACTTTATTGTACAATTTTTAAAATGGGAATGTTTACTCCTTAAGTATTAGTTTACCATATTAAAAAAGTAAAGACTAGATAATGCTTATGAGTAGAATGTGAATTACGTAGTAGCAACATATATAAAGGATGATTTCTTGGGTTTGAGGTGATTAAATGATCAGCTATTGTAAGTGAGAGGTGAATATGGTAAGTTAGGTAATGATTGTTCTGTAGAAAGAAGTGGATTAATCATCAGAGTGTACATTTGATTTACATCTTGAAAGATCTACTTAATTTACAACGAAAACATAATTTAAACTTCATACTTGAATTACGATAATACACTCAGAGATCCAAATTAAATCTTTTTCAGGTAGTTGAAGACACAACATGGTGATCATAGTGACCAAGATACATAAGGGGTGTGTGCTATAAATTAAAGAAATTAAGCACACAAGCCGACTCTCGTGCACTATTCTACAATTCATGATTTATTAAAGACAAACGCCATGCCACCT
>JABUQX010119461.1:0-17500 GCA_015478945.1 Trachelipus rathkii | reverse complement strand
TATTAAATGCTACGAATATTATATATATATATATTATATATATATATATATATATATATATATATATATATATAATATCCTACGAGTAGCATATGCTGTTTACTTTCTGATTTTATTTTAAATAGGGTTGTCCGAGCACCAGAATTTTCCGCATAGCACCAGAGGAAATGCACCACTCACCGCACCGCACCGCACTTCTATGTTTCACTACCCACCATGCTCCACACCCTCACCAAACCACACCACTATATTTTAGAAACTTCACCTCACCGAGACAATGACTTGTGTGGTGGGCACACCACCAACCCGCATCAAAATGAGCGCACCACACCGCACCGCACACACCGCACCGCACCGCACGCACTCATTAGACATCAAATCCACATAATTAAATCCTTACCCATGACGCTGAAATGTGAATAATCGTCCGATTTTCCCTCCTTCATCTCAATGAGGTAATCGTCGATGAGGTCGCGAGGATTGTTGGGGTCCAAGGTCTTCAAATGTTCATCTATGAAGGGCTGCAAATATTCATATATTACTGCTATAATAATAATAATAATAATAATAATAATAATAATAATAATAATAATAATAATAATAATAATAATAATAATAATAATAATAATAATAATAATAATAATAATAATAATAATAATAATAATAATAATAATATAATAAAATTAATAAAAATAATAAAAATTAATAAAATTAATAAAATTAATAAAATTAATAAAATTAATAAAATTAATAAAATTAATAAAAATAATAAAAATAATAAAAATAATAAAAATAATAAAATAATAATAATAATAATAATAATAATAATAATAATAATAATAATAATAATAATAATAATAATAATAATAATAATAATAATAATAATAATAATAATAATAATAATAATAATAAATAATAATAATAATTAAGTTATATTTTCCACTTCCAATTCTCAAAAAAAGTTCTATTTCCAATTGTTTGAAAATGAAATCCTTCAACAAAAAGTTAAACAGTACAAGTTTCAGAAAGAAATAGGGCAAGCCTTGCTAGCTTTTATGAGATTCATGAAATTTCTACTGTTATTCCTCAATGCTCTTTCTTTTTCGTGACTTAATAAATTAAAAAATGACATTAAATTTAGGCACATCTACATATTTCAATACTCATGCAATAGTGAATTCATGCTTAAAAAATGTAAATATTTTTTTTTCGTATCTTAACTCACTACGAACTCAACCAAACCAAAATAAATTTGAAAAACGAAGGACTAAGGAATTTAGTGGAGAAACCTTTCAGTGATAATCTGTAAAGGAAAAAAGGAATTTAAAATCATCATTTTGAATATTGAAGGGATTCTTAATTAAAACAAAACTCAATTTTTTTCTTTTCGGTTCTAAATGGTAAAGAATCACATTATTCTTTGTAATAAAGACTATAAGACTATATCAGTCCTCAAATAGACTCCAAACCTCGTGATCAAATGACCAGACAAAGGCTAAAGAATAATAATTATGAACAAAATCAAGTATAATTTAGAGCTAAAAAACATTCTGAATGACCAAACAATTCACCTTGACTCCCGAAACATCAATAACAAGACTAAATTTTTTTTTTTTTTTAAATCGCATATAAAATCAGAAACAAAAATATCTCTATCAAAATTAAAAGAACTGGTTACTAAAGTAATGGATATATCTAAAAACTACCAAAATGGTATCAGGAAGATTCACCGACAATAGTTTCCAACAACAATTTACCGACATGCACAACTTATAGTAAAATTGTTAGGTTAAGAGTAACTTAGGATAGATTAATATAGGTTAGATTGGGTTAGCTTAAGTGATGCTAGGTTATTTTAGATCAAAAATGTAAACTATGCTGTGTGAAGGTTTCTAGCATTCCCTCCAGGAACATAAATAATCGTGAATGCTCTCAACATATTTGCATAAGAGTTTGTAACGGCTACAGTTTCTTCCTAACATATCATATTAGTTTCGGAGCTTGTATATAATGAGAAATTGGGAATTCATTTTAAAAAACAAAATGAAAGCCTTTCATCTTTGATCATAGTCTAGAATTTTAATCCAGCATTACAATGGGTTAAAGCAGAGTCTTCCTTATTACTTCTCAGGCAAGTGAACATTCTCCCATACAGTTCATTATAGAAATAAATTGACGGGGTTATATTCCCTCTGTAAGCAAACCTGTTAATTATTCACAGTAGAAATACGAGATTACTCATATTCTCTCCACGAAGTTACCGCTATCTTTTATGCATGCTTTTCGATCATCAACTTAAACAACTCTTGTGTTCGATTCCAGTTATCTATAATTAACCCTCATTTATCTACCTTCTACTTGTACCTTCTAAAGAAATAAATGTGGATTTTCCGACATCGTTCTTTTAGTTAAACATTAGCTGCGTTCAGAAATGAGCAAAACCGAGCGTCCGCTTAAAAGTGAATCCGCCAACCCTATTGATAGAAATAATTTGGACAATTGGCAAAGTCTGTGACGAGTGAGCTTCTCAATTTTCTATTATTTTAGAACTTTGTTGGATCAAAACAAAATGTACTAACGAACGTCGCACGAAATAAATTTATTAAATTAATAATCTTATAAAAATAAGTTAGGTTTTGATTATATGTAGCCTTATTAATTATGCGAACTCTCGCCGAATTCAATGAGAAAACCTGAATGCTAGCTTTTTTTTTTGTCGAAGCAATATTTTAATTATTTTTCCACCATTCACGGGATGAGAGGTTGGCGAGAATTCGTATAATTAATAAGGCCCTTATATATATATATATATATATATATATATATATATATATATATATATATATATATATATATATATATATTGTAGAGTTAGTAAATATTGGTTTAATAATAAGATATATTTCATCAATTTGTAAGATATTAATATAAAGATCTTCACATTGGTCGCTTTAATATTATTTTTGTTTTTCCGATTATTTTTTTCTTTCACATGTTTAATATAAACATTTCGTTTTCTTATTATTTTCTTTTAAGTTTTTATTATTCTTCTTTATATTTATATTTTGTTAAAAGTTATTTATTTATTTATTTATTTTATTTTATTTTTATTTATTTTTATTTTATGAGCCCTAACACAGCAAGACAACTCGATCGCTAACACCGAGAGACTACATCCAACGCCCATGTCAAGCGTTCGAACCTTAGCGCTTCACGTCTCCGCGTCTTCATACCTTTACGTCTGCATGGCTTTAAGGTGTATAACAATTAGACCGCGAGTGACCCGCCTAACGATATACGCAATATCTACAAACGCCTAAGGGTAAGGCTGAAAAACGAATCTTAACAATACGAAACATGATAACAAGTAAGAACAAAAACCAAAATAAATATATTTTAATCTGAAACACGTTGTTTCAGGGAGACCTTTTGAGATGAAAAGGAGGGAAATTCTCGCCTTTCCTGTGATTGGACGAAATATATCTTTTCTCCTTTTAACCTATCCTGTGATTGGTTGAAATATTCCTCATCTGCATTAGGCATATCCTGTGATTGGTTGAATATTCTTTATCCCTTGAACGTGTATTTATGTGATTGGTTGAAAATTATCATACCTCTTTAAAGCTGTATTTGAACAGGGATTTTATTTTACTTATAGGTCTAAACTCATTTTAAAACCATAGTTGCTTTAACTGTTAAACGTTGAACAAGTTCTGTGCTCAGTCTTGAAAGTGTTTTATTTTCATCAAGTGTATTACAGTGTGTATATCATGACCCATCTTAACAGATATACCTCTATAGAAGATATTGTACAATGGACAGTCAAGATCCCTGACTACGGTGTTTCATTCTTATATAAAAGAAAACCTAATGGGTTTGAATTTTTTACGTGTATTAATCAACCTATATGCTCTAGTAACAAACGTATTTTTATGAGCGCTGATGAACTACTCTCTATATGTCACCATGTTGAAGAATGGATCAAGAAGTACTCTAAGTCTACCGACTTTTTAGACTCACCGAAGATTGTTATTAGCCTAAGAGAGGGTCACGATGGTAGACAACTTACTCTCGCCTTTTCTAAGTATGTAATTACACACAGGATAGGTATGGAGCTTCTAGTATGGAAGACGTGTAATGAATCATGTACATTTGATCCCACTACTCATAGAATCAGTATTAAAGGTATACAGCGGTTGAAATATATGTCTGAAGTTCGCAGGAGGGTATTATGCAATTGAAGCAAGATCCTGGAAGATACTGGGAAATTACGCTAACTGTGCGCTCAGTTCCATTGTACTACCTATACCTAGGGAAATATCGTTAGCACATTTAAGAAAAATCTACACTGACTGATAACTCGAAGCACTTACCATATGATAACTTCTTAAAATCTCATGCCCAATGTGCAGAAATTCAATCAATCTAATTCTAGAAAACAATGGAGCCAAAAGCTATTTTTACGCTACACTACGCCGACCAACACCACACCACTGCTGATCCTGATAGTAAACTAATAACTATTGATATCTGAGAACGAGAACTTATTTGTATACATATGGCTGATCGCGCGATGTCTTTGAAGATGTTTAAGAAAAAACCTCATCTGTGAGGGAACCAACAACACATAATGAAAAGAAATATTTGTAAAGGACTTAGAATGTTTAAATTGAAATATTCATAAAGCTTCATTGATAGGGTTGATTAGTTATTATATCCAATACTAATATACTACTATATCTACTACTAGCAGTACTAATATATATATAGATATAATATATATATATATATATATATATATATATATATATAATATATACCTTAATCAATATCTACATTATATATATACATACACCTTACACTGCTCAATAACTACTTATAACTTTAATATTCTGATAAAAACGTATAAGTTTAACTCGTTAAAATACTGTACGGTCTGTTTATTATTTAAGTCTTTCTAAATCTCATTAGTATAACTAAAAGGAATCTCAAATGAGACAAGTCTGTTTGTCTTACCTGACTCATAAAAACCTTACTTTCCTACATTAATTCATACTAATATATATATATAGATATATATATATATATATATATATATATATATATATATATATATATATATATATTATATTATATATTTATATAATATATATATTGTCATTACCGCACTATGTCCAAGAGGGGGATGCGGCGGGTCACTCGCGGTCTAATTGTTATACACCTTAAAGCCATGCAGACGTAAAGGTATGAAGACGCGGAGACGTGAAGCGCTAAGGTTCGAACGCTTGACATGGGCGTTGGATGTAGTCTCTCGGGGTTAGCAGCGGATCGAGCTTGTCCTTACCTGGTTATAAAACGTACCATTATTACTTAAAAATAAAAAAAAATAAATATAAAAAAAATCCTAAGTAAATTACATAACTTTTACAAACATATAAATATAAAAAGAAGAATAAGAAAAACTTTCAAAGAAAATCAACTAAGACCAAACGAAATGTTTACCTATACAATACATGTCGGAAAACTCAACAAAAAAAATAATCGGGAAAAAAAAAACAAAGATCAATATTAAAGTCAACCAATGTGAAAGATGCTTTATATTCAATAGCCTTCACAACATTGATCGAAAATAGATCTTACTTATTAATAACCAATTATTTACTCAACATCTACAATAATATATACTACTTAGTATATAATATATATATATATATATATATATAAATATATATATATATATATTATATTATATATATATATATATAACTAAATCATACTATATATACGTCAGTGTATAGCACATATTAATATAATATAATATTTGTGTGGTGGCCTGTGTAGTGGTGTGTGTTGCATACCATGTTTAATACTGCCATAGCAATTTTACCCTTCATGTAACGGTTGTTGAACCACATTCATACCATTGTTAGAACAAAGCAACAACTCACAAAGGATGTTCACTGTTAATCTCGATACCCGGTTACTCTTGGTTATGCCCCCTTCACAAAATCTAAATTATCTTTTTTCTCACAGCGCTACTTCTTGAAATGACTATCTCTGTTTCTCTACGTTCTCTTGTAACCACCCTCTACAAAGGATACACAGCATCGCGGTTATGAATCGCTTATCATTACCTTTCTCTAGACAAGCAACAGATGTTCATGTAATTGATACCCGTTCTTTGTTTATTATTCCCCTTCAAAACTAATTATCTTTTTCACACGCGCTCTTTGAAATGGCTCGTTCTCTTCACAGTTCTTTGTCATCCACCCTCTCAAGAGATAAACAAGATGTCTGTAAATACCCAGAACCCTTTTGCTCTCTTGTTTAAAGATTGCGTAATTGTTCTATACGGTGTCAGTAGAGAGCTGATTTTACCGACCCTATGTCAACGTTGAGCATGCAAGCGATATAGGTCGCACACGCTTATTTCTGGTGTTGTGAGATCTTATGTGGAATAATAATTAAGTAATAACTAAATAACTAATAATATAATAAATAATAATAAAAATAAGATAATAAGAATAATAATAATAATACATAGTCAATATATAATAACATAACTACTTCTGACCGCTTCTAGTATAGTACACTTAAGCAGGGAGCTTGCTCTGGTTCTTTTTTACTTTTGCACCTTTCAGACTGCCTTATGTTTGAAACTTCTTAATTTTTAGTCAGAACAACATTGTTAATGAACTGCTGTAGACTGTTAGGTTAGTTTGCAGTTAAAATTTTTCGTTTTAGTTCCTCAATAAACTATTAGCAACGGGCTAATGTAAAAATTACATTAAATTTTAAGATTCATGTTTTGAAAGAAAGTGGTGGAATAGGATAAGTTTTGCCTCCAATGTTAACGCTGAAATTACTGTACGTTACACGTCAACGAACTTAATTAATACTTAGCCGTTTATTCGCTGTATTAAGATATGTTAGGGTTTGCTTATGTGTGGTGTGGTGTGTTGTATGTGGTGTGTGTGATAAGTGTGTGTGTGTGTTTGTGTGTGGTGTTTGTGTGTGTGCGTGTGGTTTACATTATGTTCTCTAAGTTCAGGTATCACGCACACTGAATGTCTAAGTTTTATTGACTTGTAGCAGCCACTTTTGTTGTTGTTAGCATTATTCAGTTTGCCAGAGTGTCAGATAGTTACCTTAGGTTATAGTAAATTATATTACTATGTCAATGTTAAATAATATTGTTATGTTATAGATATGATAAAAAAAAAATAGGTTCAGCTAAGTTTTGGTATGCGATGATAGGTACTTTTTCGATATTACGCTCAGAACTTTGGCTGTGCGGTGTTGCCAAATTTTCTCTGTCTGATGCGCTGTTGCCGTACTTTCCCAGTTTATCTAAATCTTCCATCAGTATGATGCGTTATTCCTATTAGATCGCAAAACATGCCCAATGAGAGCGAAGGGAATAATGAATAAAAAATAATAATAATAATAATAATAATAATAATAATAATAATAATAATAATAATAATAATAATAATAATAATAATAATAATAATAATAATAATAATAATAATATAAATAATAATAATAATAATAATAATGATAGGTATTTTAATTGACGAGAAATTGTGTGATGTTTTGATATATTATTTTAACCTTTAACAAAGTAATATTGAAATGTTAGAGATATACTTGAAAAAAGTGTGAATAGGTTATGTTTTGTAGGCAATGTTAGCTACTTTACTGTTGTTAAGTAGGGAACTTTTTTTATGTTAGCAGTTAATTCGTTTATAAGGTGTGGTAGGTTTGTTATGTTCTTAGCTCAACTTATGTTATGTCAGCTTTATTGATGTGAACACTTTGATATGTTATCATTTATTCGTTGGGGAGTATGATAGTTAGGTAAGGTTATGATAAATTTTTTGATA
Source organism: Trachelipus rathkii (assembly GCA_015478945.1). Lineage (NCBI taxonomy): Eukaryota > Metazoa > Arthropoda > Malacostraca > Isopoda > Trachelipodidae > Trachelipus > Trachelipus rathkii. Next base: position 9,614 of record JABUQX010119461.1, on the reverse strand, counting down.
AATATTACTATGTTAATGTAAAAATTAACATTGATATGTTAGAGATATGCTTGACAAAGTGTAAATCGCTTACGTTTCGTTGGTAATGTTAGTTACTTACTGTTGTTAAGTAAGGAACTTTGCTAATGTTATCAGTTTACTCGTTCGTAAGCTGTGTTAGGTTTCTTTTTGTACATGTTCATAGTTCATGTTATGATATGCTAGCTTTATTGATGTAAAAAACTTTGTATACTAGTATTTATCGTTGGACTGTATGATATATGTATATGAAGAGTTTATTTTTATGTTATGTTTATACAAAATATGCCTTGAATCAATAGATCAATAGATCATAGATCAATAGATTATGGCGAAAAGGTAGGAGGGTAGTGGGTTGGTTTAATTAATCTGATTTACTTTTTACTGCTTTAGGGGTATGTAAAAAGGCAAAAAATTTGAAGTCAAAAAGATGAAACGAAATAAATTTTGGTTAAAACAAAATGTTTTAAACAGAATATATGCTAAAAAACATAAATAAACAGTTTTTGTGTTCATGTCTCATACAAAAATATTGACTTGATTCGCAACTCCAGCACTACAACTAGATCAATAGACTCAATCAATACATCAATTGATCAGAAGCAGTAGTGACATGGGGGCCGTGTGGCTGGTTCTGGACCAGTTAACTGATTTACTGCTTGAGGCCTATTGTAAAAAAATGCAAAAAAACAAAACTTCACAGTCATTAACACACTACTTAAAATGCAAAGAATGTATTATTAAAGACAAAACTTGTTTTGCCCTAAACCAGACAAATCAAAGCAAAACTTCAAACTACAGGTTATAAACACAATATATATATTCCTTGTCCCAAAAGTTCCTGTAACATCTGAAAATTAAATAAAAACTATAACAGAAAAATAAATACCCAACTTTTAACAAAAAGTCTACAATATAAGTAATAATAGAAACGCTAAAATTAAGAATACTCCATACACAAAACGACAAGGTCAAATGTTTATATTCATAACATGTGTGAAATAATGTAACATGTCTTCCAACAGCAAGGTCTTAGGTGGCTTGACGCAGTTCTTATAAGAATGTACACACCAATTTGTGACATCATACGAAATAGCAGGCTCAATATGTCGACTGGTCATGTAATAGATAATCCCGTGAGCTTGCTGGTAGAGTGCTGTCCTGCTGTGCTGTGCTGACCCACAAACCAGCATAATATGCTACTCTGCTGTGTGTGTGTCGGCTGATTACCTCTCCTATGCTGGTGTTGCGTAGTCGTGTGTCTGTGTGGACATGATAATGTTAGATTTGTACCACTCTGCGTACATATACATATATAGTTGATGAAATAATTATAATTACATCTAATAATAATAATAATGATAATACATTAATAATAATCAAATTAAAAGTTTCCAAATAATAATAATTTAAAATAATTACATCAGAATATAGATAACTAAATTACATAAGATAATAATCTACAGCAATGAATAACATAATAAATCAACTATATTCATTGTGCTAGATTTGTGCTATAGAGTTAAAGATATTGCGAATCAATTGCCTCATATGATAGTACCCTGGCTGCTGAGAGAAGAGTTGAAACTATTCTAATCATCTCAGTTACCTTGATTAATCGGACATGCTGTCATCACTCAGTGAATCTAACGGGCATACTAGCCGAATGAGGCAGTATATTTCTTAGTCTTTAGTTCTTCAATACTTACAATGTAATGTAAACATTAACATTAATATTTGAGAGATATGTTTGAAAAAGTGTTGTATACTCTGCTCATTTAACTTTGAAACCGATTTGATACTATTTCAAACAAACTAACAACAACGTTTGTAGTGATGTAAAACGAATAACAATTTATAACAAATTTATGAACTTGAATCAATAGATCTAATAGAATGCCACTAATGATTAAAGTCAAAGGGTATTCGCTGCGCGATGGTTTGATTACCTCGCAATTACTGATTTACTGCGTTTAAGTATCTGTAACCAGAATCGAGCACAAAAACAATTTACAGTCATTAAACATAACAATGAATGAAATGTGCGTAGCGCTTTAGGGTAAAAACCGCAATAATATGGTCTTAAAGCCAATACAAAACACAAACATAACATAAAAGTTTTTGTCGTTGTTATACAAAATATGGACTTGACATCAAAGCCAATCAAGATCAATAGATCTAATAGATCTCAACTAGATCATCGGCCAAGCCGAGTAGGAGGGTGGGGAGGTAGCCGGGCCGTGGGTAACTGATGGTGATTTTACTGATTTACTGCTTTTAGGGTTATCAGTAAAACATGCAACAAATTCTTCTTTAATAGTTATAAAAACACCATACGCGAAAAGCTCTCTCTAAAGCAATCTGTGAGTAAAAAAAAAAAAAAAAAAAAAAAAAAAAAAAAAAAAAAAATTTCTATAAACCAAAAAAGAAGTTAAAAAAAATGCTTAAAAACAAAAAAAAACAAAAATGTTTTACAACAAAAAAAAAAATTAAAAAATTAAAAAAGTTAAAATTTTCAAAAAAAATATATTAAATTTAAAAAAAAAAAAAAAAAAAAAAAACGTTAAAAAAATAAAAAAGAATAAAATTCAAAAAAAAAATAAACAACAGGGTAAAAATGTAAAATGAAACTTATAAAATAAAATAGGACAACTATATATATTTATCGTTGCCTCTATAAAAAGAGACAAGATTTTGGAAATTAGAAATTCAGTCTAAGGCTAAACGAAGGACGCGAGCGCGTATGATTTGATTGAACTACTGCGACATGCACCTCCGGCCCACCGCACCTCGATCTGCCGCCGGACAGACCTCGGCATCTCCTGTCGCGGACACCACCGAACCTGATCCTCCTTCTCAGTCTCTTTCTTCCCACTCCTATTCCTCCATTCCTCCACCGCCTCTTCTCGCTTCCTGCCATCTTCTCTTATTGGCAACTCAGTGCACCCTTACATCACAGAGAGGCGTTATACCCTGCTCGACAAGGGATCACTACCTGAACGACTCCCCTCTAGGACGAACATCCATTACTTAACGCAAGACTTCAACAAAACCCGAGGCCTATTCGATTTGCTACGGACTCGTACCTAATTCCTCAGTCACGCTGGACCACAACCGAAAGATACTACACTAGTAGTGACGACGGTTATATACTTATAGTATATAAGCATCACTTAATATAATCTTACTACTAATGACTTAGATAATCTAAGGATGCCCGCAATGACCTATCAAGTATTCCCAAACCTCTATGATTTAACAGTCAGACGATAAGTAATCGATATCGCTCGTCTAAACACAGTAATAATATTAAGACCTGCATCACTTGCGTACTAGTGAGTAATACTCTACCTATAATATATATATATACGCTCTACTCATGAAACTATAGCTGTACGCTATACTGCTAAGTCTAGTCATATATGCATGCACCCCAGTCCTTACTACTCAAGCACCTAGCAATGGTACCTATTACAGTAAATCGTCATAAATATATATATAATACGAAATATATATATATATTCTCCTAGAAGTCTTGTCGACCAAAATTAAGAACGGCGATTAGCAGAAAACTAGGGCCTCTACCCGTCTCCTCCTGGAGGGGCTTGCCGGTAAGGTACGCCACTGATATACCTATATATATATAAGTATGTAGTTTATGTACAAGTCAACAATCGCGTAGTAGTATGCTATGTAATGTGTGCTATGTCCTGTATTTGTATGCTATGAGTCACTATGTATGCTATGCATATGCCGTGGCGAGAGATAAGGAGTATCGCCAATCTGCATATACGTACTACTACTAATAGACCTTACGCATATATATATATTTATACAGTACTAACTCACTATATCTAAATAACATACGCTAAATACTATATAGCTAACACAGACTCCGACTACTCAATAGATAGTACTATACGTATATAAGAAGTATAACCCTATCTGCATACATATACAAGTATACCACTCGCCTCAGGTCCACGTCCGTAAGATAGCTTATATAATTCACATAACTAAACGAGCAGTCCAGTAGCTAAGCTACTACCTATATATTTAACCAACAATTCTATCTAATACCGAACGCATAGGCTTACTACCTATATCCACGAGCTTAACACTAGAAGATCACCAGCGAAAATTAGCCACCAATGACATTCTATGTGTACCAGTCAGCAATACAGACCCCGTCCCATACTGCCACTATAGTACAATATATACACATCAACATAGCATAATATAAATCACAGCTCATACTGCTCATCTACAACATCACAGAGTCATGTCACTAGTAAGATGATAGACCTATAGAACTCAACAGCATTACTGAGTCGTCACCCACATCACTATCGCTAACGCAATCTGAATATACTATTGCATATGTATGGTATCGACTGATGTATGTATGTATGTATGTAGTTGCAGTACATGTTGATGAACCAAGACACAATCTAATCTCAAGCGAACTACATATTATATCCACACCGATGGATCACTACTCACTACGGTTAGAATACTATATCAGATAACTGCCCTATACTCACCTATACACTACTACAATCGTATGATCGCACACCATATCCTCTAATGCATAATCCTATTCTGACTACCTAAAAGTATAGTAATTATTCACGTGTCAAGTTCTACCTCCGCTCGGACGAGCGTCAACTACAGACCATTCAAGGTAAACTAAGCTATCTGTCACTGCAAACAAGCTAACATAATCCAAATTATATACATAACTATGCAACACACTAACCCCCATATATATATATCTCACCCCGATCGTATCAACTATTCGCAAATACGTCTCACTATGAATAAGAAAGCAAAAAGCTGCAATATACATCAAATACCCTCAATCTCTCCTGCTAGAGATCCCACACAGATAACTTCACGAAACAAACCGCACGTCCTACGCCCGCTAAAACGAATTACAAAATTAACTATCAGTACCAGAAATAAATAAGTGTAGCGATAAAGTATCCATGAATTAATTCAACATCAACTACAATGAAAAATAATAATTAGACTATAATTATAGAAATGCCACTCTACATACAGTTAGGCATAAATAATAGATTAATCAAATACACTAAACCATGTCCCCACATAATAACACGATGACATCACGTCATTGTTCTGGTCACCTCCAAACAGATACTTATATCTTTTCCAGCAATGAGTCAGACACGTGCTCGTTAAAGGCAGCGGAATCACATAGACAATCATCTGAATAGTAATATAACTATACTAGTGAATATTATAAATATTCTACATCATATCTATATCCTACGTCATCACTATGCTCACAAACGTAAGCAGACTTATACAATCCCTACTTACTCACTCACATAAAGTAAATAATAACGATATTCTAATAATACTACATCACTGACTCTTATGTACAGAATAATACAATACCGATAATAAGCATTCATTAATAATATAATAGTATAATAACTCACTAGATCTAGTATAACTATATATACTCACATAGCCAATCACCAAGTAGTAGTATCTATATTACCCATGCTAATTTCTTGACTAATCCAATACTTATAAATAGCTCAACTATATATATATGATCAACATCACTCATATACGACTACATCTAATGTAACCACGAGCATACTTACAACTTAGCTGCTATCAGTCTATAATAATAATAAGCAGAAAATAATAATAATAATATAGATAATAATAATAATAATCATAGCTAAACAATTAATCACAAAATAAACTAATAATTACATCAAATGAATTGATCACATACATAATCCTAAGTACTATACATACCATAAATATACTTACTCGATACACAACGTCATAAACTAATAATACATACACTATTATCTCATGCGATCATAATCAACTACAAACTCAGGTGTCCGTCAAAGACTTACTTCTTCCCAACTTCGTGCAACAACAATTATAGAAGCAATCTTTGCGAGGCATCCCTTGCTCACCGAGCGAAGAAACTTCGCGTCTTTTCCCCCTTCAGGCAGATGACATCAATAATAAAGATAGTCATTATCTTTTAGAACTTAATACAGAGGTCATTCTCTACACATTTCCAGGATTTGGACACCTCTAAAAAAAGCTACAAATTAGTTCAGAAAACCATAAATGCGTATTAGTTATCTTTGTCCAATTTCGTTTGTACACTCAGCAAGGTAATTTATCCAAAATCTTCCCAGCAGCCATTGTTATTTACGTCTCATAAATTCCATTTGGACACCACTAATAATTCAATTTGCCTCTTTCTTTCTTCCTCTACAACACGAAAGGGCGAAAAACCATTAATTATCTCTTATTTCCACAAAGTCTTTGTTATTTTACGTCGTAAATTGTCACACTGTGACAGAGCCGTAAAAATCTAATATAAGACATATATATCTAAACAAATTAGTCTATCACCTAGTTCTCTCCCCCTTCCTATTCTCTATATGCAAAAAGATTAATTAATCTTTTTACGCACCTATCTACATTAATGTAATTAAAATTCCATTCTTCCGGTCTGTTCTCATCGGCCAATCCCCTTCTCCACTGATTATACCAGCCACCGCTTCCTTACCTCACCTTCACCCTCTCTCATTCGTGCTCCCCGGTACGCATATTTCCCCTGCTATTTTTTAGTCCTGAAAATGCCCACGCGATCCGTTGAACAGCGAGGATCTGTGCCGAGGTATCCGTGCTGGCTGCCGCTGCTCTGACAGCGACCAGGCGTTCGGCTGCGCGAAAAAAAATTAATTTGCGCAATGTATGCGCGCGCACGGCGATCTAGTAATCTTTCCTTACTAGCAAAATACTTGTACTAACACAGTCTATACGCGCGTTTATACTATATAACCTACTAAATATAGCTCAATATATTACTACTAGTATATATATCTATAATATATACTAGTATCATATCACACTCACCCTAGATCACTATATATATATCACGATCGTATTTTATATATATACTATATTATATAATATGTATCATAATATAGACTATACGACGGGGGATGCAGGCGAGGGGGTGCGGTGCGCTGTGCGTTCTCTCTCGTGCATGAACGACCATTTCTTATAAGCACTGATACCCTATTCTCGAAGCATGTTACCAGTTATTCTGCTAAGGCAATCGTCACATTATTCTCTACAGCATGGTACATTATATATATACCATATATAACGGTACCTACCATACTATAGCTCAAGTAGTATATATAGATATATATATATACTATATATAAATAATATATATAATAGTATATAATATATATATATATATATATATAGATATATATATTCCAGTTCCAGGATCCAGTTCCTGGATCCTGGAACAACATACCATTCCAGGAAATACTGGAATTACTAAAATTTCAATCAGACTTTCAGTTTTCCAGTGCCTGAAAAACTGGAAACCACTTCCAAAATCCGGATCCTTCCCAGGATTCCAGGGATTTCAGATTTCCAGCTCCCATCCAAATAACCGTACTTTAACTACTAAGATTATATTATATATATATATATAAATAATATATAATATATACAATATATATATATTATATATATATATATGATATATATATATATTATAAATAATATATATATATATAATATATATATATATATATATAATTATTATATATATATATATATATATAGAGCTGCCTACCCAATTATAATCTTCAAGGTACGCCCACTGATATATATATATAATATATATATATATATATATATATATATATATATAATATATATATATATATATATATATACAATAAAAATATTATATATATATATATATATATATATATATATATATATATAATATATATATATATATAGGAATCAAAGCTTTGAACTTGATTTGCCTCATTTTTTTTTAATATCGTAGTTTCAAGAAATAAGCTTCTCATCTTCAGGAAAGAAAATCAAAAAATAATAATAACATTAAATAATATAACGCAAGTATTAAACGTAAAATTTAAACCAATTAATTTACACCTGTGGACAAATACACGTTAAATATTTAAACAGGTTTAACGTGTCTGGCGTATTATTATTATTATTATTATTATTATTATTATTATTATTATTATTATTATTATTATTATTATTATTATTATTATTATTATTATTATTAATTATTATTATTATTATTATTATTATTATTATTATTATTATTATTATTATTATTATTATTATTATTATTATTATTATTATTATTATTATTATTATTATTATTATTATTATTATAATATTTTATTATTATTTTTATTATTATTATATTATTATATTATTATATTATTATTATATATATATTATTATTATTATTATTATTATTATTATTATTATTATTATTATTATTATTATTATTGACCTTTGCCTAGCAAAAAATTACAGACCAATAGCTATCACAAACACGATTAGTAAATATTTGAGGAAAATAAGTTTTCAATCAGCTTTAACAGAATATTTTTATATCAAAACAACATTCTCAGTTATTCACAATTTGGATTTAGAAAAAGGATGCTCAACTGCTGATGCCCTCATTTGCTTAACCGAAAAACTTTACAGAAATATAGAAAATAAAGGCTCATCCCTGCTATTATTATTAGATTTCACAAAAGCTTTTGACATGATTATGCATGACAAACTATTAAGTAAAATGAACAAAATGGGTATTGAGGGGACAAACTTACAATGATTTAAAAGCTACTTAAAGGAGAGATCTCAATACGTTAAACTAAATGAAACTAATTCATTTACACTTCAAACATCAACCGGCGTACCCCAGGGCTCAATTCTTGGACCGTTTTTATTTACTCTATATACTAATGATCTGTTCAACGCTCATGACGCTTTTTCAGTCTCATTTGCTGACGATACCTCCATCTTAATAAATGACAAAGATGCCGAGTCTCTATATCTCGTTTAAAGCAGTAGGTACATTAACCAAAAATAATGAAATGGATAGATGCCAATAAGCTATCTTTAAATTTAAAATAAAACATCTTACATTATTTTTAGCAACAAAACCAATTAACGATTTAAATATTAAAATTAACAATGTATATAGAACTGAATAGGCTACAAAGTGGCTAAAATACTGGAATTAACAAATCGATAAAAGCTGACATTTAAAAGAACAGATTAACAAACCTATTAGCAGACTGTCGAATACATGTAATGCTTAATAAAAAGTTAAAAAATATGGTACTCGTTCCATTCTTAGGAAAATATACTATGCACCTAATACGCCCCCACTTACTTTACTGTTCTTCCTATCTACTGGTACCACAGGTAACCGCAGTAATACACCCATGTTGTATTTAATCCAAAAGCTATTTATCGCCTCATTAGCAAAACAAGAGACTTTTACAGCCATATACAACGATATTCAAAAACCTAAAGATATTGCAGTTAAAGACTTTATAAAATATATTATATATAATATATATATATATATATTATATATATATAATAATATATATATAATTAATATATATATATATATATATATATAATATATAATATATATATCAATATATATAAATATATAATTAATGAAAGAGATACATAAAATCTTCTCTCTTTTT